>JAUPMG010290630.1:0-17577 GCA_031762675.1 Pachysandra terminalis | reverse complement strand
GGGTTTGCAAGTTGAACCCTAGCTTCTCCTTTTCTTCTCCAGTCCTTTTCTTTTTTCTTCTCCAGTCCTTTTCTTCTCCAAATGTCTTCTCTTCTCCAAATGTTTTCTCCAAGTACTTTTTAAAAGTTAAAAAGTAAATAAAAGGTTTATTTGTTTTTTCTTATTCTGTACGCACATAAGGCGCACGCCTCAAGTGTGAGGCGCCAGAAATAGCGTGAGGCACAAGGCGTGTGCCTCTCAAGCGCCCTACGCTATCTTTGTACGCCTCATAGCGTTTTGCTAACGCCACACCTCGAGGCGCACGCCTCAAACGCCTTTAAAAACACTGTGCCCTAATAGGAGATAGATAAACGAAAGTGGTTTAAGATGGTTTGGGCATGTAAAGCGAAGACCTAGGGATGCAGCTATGAGGTGTGAGGATGTACTTATCGAAGGATCTAATAGGGCAAGAGGAAGACCAAAAAGAACCTAAATAAAGTCGGTCTATAAGGATTTGAATAATCATAATATGACTAATGATATGGCTTTTGACAGATTGGGATGGAGGAACAATATTCATATTGCCGACCACAACTAGTTGGATTAGGCATTTGTTATTGTTGTATAGAAACAATAAACATTAAATCTGCAATAACCCATAAAGAACTAGATAAAACTGCAAAATTTCATATTGACAGATTGGATGGCAGATCAGGATTCATGTGACTGACGCTAATGAGTTAGGATACGGCATTATGTAGTGTGTTGCCTGATGAAACACTCCAGAGTAAGAAAACAAGTGAGAATGGATCTCACACGTGGAAATTTATTCACCCCACTTCTCCATGTGTACTTTCAAATCACCAGATCTTAGATACTAAGTTTCAGCTCAAATGCATCTGCCAAATGGCAAAAAAGCTACTCTTAAAGCAACCGTCTTTCTCGTACAAGATATTAGATGTCTGCTGGTATACTTGATAAAATCTGTAATGCAAGTATTAATGGAGCCTATGTGGGTTGAATATTGGTCACATGGCCTATCGAGAAGGTCTTCTGTCATGTGGACAGTCTGGATTGACCATAGCATTGCTCAACATGGCAGAAAAATCCGAGTCTCACCAGGCAACTAAACCTGGAGAGGCATATCATAATACATTTCACCTACACTGGACCCTCAACTTGAATTTATCACCTTTCTATCATGCTGTGTTGCTAACATCGCCTATATTGGGAGTTCTAGAGATGTGGAGCTCTTGAAAAATACAAATTACAATTTGCAATCCAGCAGATTATTAGAAATATGAATAGGCTCACAGGCTTCAGAAAACTTCTAAACATTCACTGTCAAAATATTAAGATCATTTATGAAACCACGATGTTCTAATCTTTTTTCACTATACCACTAATAGGTTTCCCTTTGTCATTGGTCAACAATTTTGATTTGATTATGCCTCCAATAATACATTGATGATTAAAATCAACTAACTAGGCTAGATAAACAGAAAACAAAGAGCCTATATAACTGGTCAAAATTATGGGAAAATAAAAATTTTAATTTAATTTGATATATCTTAAAGTCCATGCAAGCATGCATCGACCATTAGATTTACTAACTAGTCTAAATTTCCATAAAAATATGACATTATTGATGAAAGATTCAAACCTAGCATTATTGGGATTCATGTGGATTCGAAGATGCTCCAATCATGTGTGGATGTACTATGGAGTGGGACTCCTCAGTGGCCTCTTATATTTTTGGGTCTCCTCTTGGGAATAATCCATGTAGTTTGTCCTTTTGGTCACCCATTTTAGTGAAGTTAGAGAACAGGCTTTCAATGGGAAGATGAACTATTTTATCCTTGGGAGGTAGAATTACATTGATATAGGTGTCTTTGGCTAACCTCCTGCCCTATTAGTTATCGCTATTCAAACTTCCAGTTAGAGTGGCGAAAATGATTGAAGAAATTCAAAGGGACCTTTTTTTTGTTTTTTGTTTGTGCGTGTGTTTGGGGAAGAGGTGGAGCTAAAAAAGACAAGTATGTGAAATGGGATATTGTACATAAGGAGAAGAGGGATGGACGGTTAAATTGCTGAGTAAATGGTTCTAGAAATTTAGTTTGCATAGGAATACTCTATGGTTGAGGGTCATCTCTAGCAAGTATAGCATACATGATAATAGGTGGGACATCAATTCTCAAGCTAGAGTATATAATACTAGTCCTTGAAAACCGTTGCTTCTTTGACTTCATTGTTCTATCAGCAAATTCGTTTCTCATGTGGGGATTGAACCATGTAATTTGTTTTGGCACGATAGTTGGTGTGCAAGACCATTTTTTGTCCCGGCTACCCCGCCTTGCAAGCATTGGTGGCAGATATTTTTTCTTGGACCCCTAAGGAATTGTCTTGGAACCTACATGTCAGGCAGGATCCAAGGCCAACCGAGATGGGAAGTTAGCTAGTCTTTTTGAACTCCTTAATAATGCATTCATTGACTCTGATATTCCGGACATCAGGCTATGGATCCCAAACCCAGGAGGGGTATTTTCTACTCGGTCTATCTTTCATATTCTTTGTAGAGTTAGGGATATTCCTTCAGCACCTTTTTCTCGTCAATTGTGAATCTTGGGCCAAAGGAAGAGGGGAAAATGATGTACCAATCTCTCTTCCACTAGGTCCTTTGGTCGATTTGGAGGGAGAGGAATAGGAGGATATTTGATGATAGTAGGAGCAGTGTACAGTCCATTATAGACTCAATCATGATATTGGTGGCATCTGGGTATTGGTTTACCCATAGTCAATATTATATCTGCGGCTGAGATTCTGAGAGGATGGACTATTATTATTTCTTCGCAGCCATTAGAATTGACACTTAACACCAGTTGGAGAACACCTAGGCAGGAGACTATTAAACTTAACTTTCATGAGTCCTTTGGTAACCTAGGACCCTCAAGTGTTGGTGGCATATTTAGAGACTGTAGTGGGTGTTTTCGGGGGCTATACGGAAGGTTAATGTGATATACGACTTGGTTACAAGACTAAGAGAGGCAAGATCCCAGGATTCCACAATCTGGAGGTAGAGGTAGATTCCTACTCAGTGGTGACTTGGCTACGATTTTCTCATCAGTGCTCGTTGAGATTTATACATTTAGTTCATTTAGTTTGATCTTTTTGTCAATAGGATGAACATCTCATTTACCCATGCACCAAGATCTTAAGCGAGCTAGAGGAGAGACGAGGAGAGGGCTTTATTTTATGGCATTCTCTCAAAGGAGATGTTAGAGGGTGATGTTTGATATGTAGTTAGAGTTGATATTTTTTCATAGCTGTTATTTCCTGATGGCATCTTTGCAGGCATGAATATTTTTGTAAATTCCTGTCGACATTATGATATATATCATACATGTATACATATATGCACGCACACACACACACACACACACACACACACACACACACATATATATATATATATATATGTGTGTGTGTATATCATCATTACTCATCTGAAAAAAAAAAACAAGATTTAAACCCGAAACTTGATTTGATTGTATAAAGTCGAAATGAACATTTAAAATCAAATAAATATGGTTCAGTTCAATCAACTAGGTTATATTTGCATACAATAGGCAGTGAACAGTTAAACGCGTATGTGAGAGAGTAACAAATGATGTATTTTATATGATAACAGGGATTCTATTGATATTTGATGCACTACATTCAACATATTCCTAACTTATGCCTATATTTAAATAACTTCCGTTCAGAGCTTCCTGTTTAGGTGTACCGCTCATTTCATACTGTTTTATTACCATGTGGGTGAGCGTAATGGTGTGCAATGTACCCTGTTCATCTGTCTTTGAAATTATTCATCGACATAAGTCTTGTTTAAAATTTCAAAGCATTTCTGCTGTTTCTGTTCATTTTAAAACATTAGCTAAAATACCTGATTTTTTGTAATGACCAAAAAATCAACTTCGAAAGAAGATTTTGAACCATGGAAATTACCTGATAAAATATCATAATGATACAAGATATACAGCTGGTACATCAAAGGGGAAACCAGGTTTTACCACTGGTGGAGGTGTACTCTGTAGTTTGTAATAAACATCGTGCTTTTGTTCGACCCTTCTCTGGATTTTCTCCAACATGGTGAAATTCAAGCCCTCATTGATGGACTCACCCCCAAAGAACTTCATTTTCACAATCTCATTGATGAAAACAAAAGATTATTCTAACAAAATGCATAGGAAAAAATTCAATACTTCTGTCCATGAATCTGAGCAAGCTCCTTTCAAATAGTAGCCTAGCAGGACAATCCACACCTTGATAGAAAATAATAAAGCTGCAGAGTCACACACCATATATAGTTATCATATGAAAGCAGGCTATCTCTTCTAAAAACCAAAGCAATCTTCAGGGCTCTACTAATTTTTTTTCTATAGAGTGGGACGGCACAATTCAAGACATTGGCCTTTACAAGTGTAATAAGTCAAGTCTGGTTTTTAGAAAAACTCAGTGGTCCTTTTTAGCTTGAATGAACTTTTCTCAGTCTTGAGCCTGTCTTCATGTATTTAGTTTCTCTAATGGTAATGCCGCCATACCTATTTAATATACGACTATACTAGTAGGGATATGGCCAAATTACCCCAGGCCCTCTCATTAGCTTTTACAAGTTTGAGTTTCAGCAGCTATCCATTAGCAGACTTGATCATATGTGAAAACTTGCATCTTTAATTTCGTGATGAGCAAAACTCCAACTCAGGAACATCATTACACTCTCCTCCGCCTTAGGTTTAGATTATCTGGTTTTGCTAATTGATGTGCTTAAGGTTCACAGTGACAATTACCTTATGTTGATGTTTCTCTTATCGTGAGATTATTTTGTACAAACCAAATACTTTGAAATATAATATTTTGAGTTCCCAGTTATTCATCATAAGACTATGTAATCCAGATGGTCCATAGTTTTTATCATTGAATATGTAGATATTATTGTTAATGCTAAAAGGACACTAAAATATAAGCCTAAGAAAGAAAGAAAAAGAAAAAACACGCCCTTTGAATGGAAAGGAACACCATGTTGAGAAGTTCAAACCTCTCATTCATTCCCCGGTTTATTATTTCTTGAACCACTAACTAAAAGAATCAGTAAGAATATCAAACTGATCATATTATACAGCCAAATGATGATTCAAACATATACTTAATTGCTCAGTGGGTTTCTAAATTCTAAGATCAAATGAACAAATAAAAGAAGATGGAACCTAAAATTTCAAGTTCCATTGCCTTCATTATTCAACTATTTATTTGAGATTTTCTATTTTTATTATCAGTCACATATACAATGTTGTTATCAATAGAAGACATTCAACGATAAATTCCATAAATGTCTATATATATATATATATATATATATATATATATGTTAGTTCAAATATAATTTGTAAATACAAATTGCTTACGTTTCAAGGATATCAAATCAATCATATGACGGTCAAATGAAGATTCTAATAAAACAAGCCCTTACTTCTTAGTCCATTCAGCTTATTACAAACATCAAATGAACAAACCAGAAACCTTTACATCGAGAACTTCGAGTTCTTATGTATTCATCCACATAACTATTTAATTCAGACAGAGAATTCAACAATAAATAACAGAAGTTCAAAAACTAAAATAAATATAATACTAAATCGAATTAAGAACCCAAACTTCATGATCAAAGCCAGGAATTCATTTCCTGGATAGGGAAAGCGAAGATTACAAGCCCATAAGATGAGTACTTAGGAATGGCAAGAGTTTCTAGCTCAATCAATCAAAAAAAAAATGAAAAATCAGAACTTACTGAGTTGCAGGGCGATCAGGGATCGAAGAGAAGGCAGAAAGCTTTTGGGTTTGATCTTCTGGACTCTCCTCAGGAAGGGAACTTAGATTTGAGGGTTCCATAACGAAAAATCAGCAAATATTGGAGATTCAGAAACAATATGAACGCGATCTGGTTTCTTTAGGATTGGGCCTTAGCAGTTGGCAGAAGAGCTAATGAACCTTCATGAGAACATGGTTTTCAAACTTGCATCATAAGAGCAACACTCTAGGTTCGGGAAGGATCATATGGGTCCAATGGAGCTAGCTGATCAGTTTTTCAGGGAGTTGAGATGGAAACGGGTCGGATTTAGGAAAGCTGTAGTTAAATACTCCAAGTAGAGGTGGAAAAATCTGATCAACCAAATCCGAAAACAATGACCGCCAAAATTTGGACGGGTTAAGGTTTGTGTTTCTAACCCTTTACGTGAGTTATATTGGGTTGAGGTTGACCCCCCCTGTTAGGTTGTAAAATTCAATAATTTCTTAATACTGATGATCCGGCGGTCTAATAAATCCCATTGAACACATAGCAACATCTTAACGCACACGCGCACGTTTAAAAGATATGGCTGCATGTACCATATCATCCATAAAGTGGTAACTTGTTCCCTTCACTACTTTACACGTGTGAATTGCAAACGGCGGTTGCACGCTGATTGGGCCACGTCAACCGTACTAATGATCTCTTGGCCTGATCAAGGATCTTCAATCATCCTTATTCTCTTGAGGTTAACTTTATTAACAAGCAATCATCCTAAGGACAGAACTGACACTTTAAACCTATAGGCTAACCACCCTCAGATGGTCAATTCATCAAGGGCTAGTCACCCTCAAAGGACTAAGGATTTTGTCTCCTTCGAATGACAAAGATATAGGTTTTGTCACCCTCAATAAACTCTTCAACTTACTAACTTCGAAGAGACAATCAAAGTCATGCTTCTTCAGATAACCTTTTACATTACATTTGCTGACTTTGAAGGAAATCCTTTGGGATAGTCCTTAGAAGGCGCATTCATACTTCCATCCCCATAAGTCACCTCCGGATGACATCTGCGGACTTTGAGGGATTTCTTATTACACTTTACTCTAAAGATATTTTAAAGGAAGCATATTTATTTCTAATTTCACTAAGTTCAATTCAAAGACACTCGAATTGATTGCTTGACCTATAGCCTTAAAGGATTCTAGGATGACTCTTCCTTACAGAGATTATTGATCATAAAAATGAATTGCCTGCTGATAAACTTAAATCTAAGGTCTCTATACGGATAATTCGAGAATATACTGGTCACCTTGTGATGCATGCAGTTACTCTGACTTCCTTCGAAGGAATACAGAGTAAGCTACCAAAAAGGGTTCCTTTGAAAGTAAACAAAGGCCTGAAGAATATATATGTGAAATTTGAATGACTCCTTTTATCATGCCCCAAATCCGAGATATGTAATCTCAAGGACTTCAAGGTGCGACCTTTGGATTCAAACCATTGGATGGGGTCCACACACATATACCATAACTAAATGGTCTATCAGAGTAAGATAATATTCAGCGGAAGTCTTATTCAAAACAAATCAACTGTTAAATACAATCCATTGCTCCAAATGCCAAATGCCATGAAATAACTAAAACAATATCCATGCCCTCAAGGGTCAATTACATCAGTTCTGACTTAATAAAAACCAGAAAACATGAACTAAAAACAGCTATCTGCAACATGCTGCAACCATAGTCAATCCACTCCGTGTGTAGCTAATAAACTCCTCACCCTTGCCGAAAACCTGGTGCATGAAGGCAGGAGCTTTGGAGGCTCAATAGGAATCAAAAACACTATGCCTTTCTCCATTACCATAGTCATACAACAGTTAACACACACCATGCAAACCCCTATACATATCCACATACATTATTCCAATTCCATTCCCAAGACAATAATATAAACAAATCACATAAACTGAAATGAATGAGAACATACACTCACATAATGAAGATATGAAAATGAACACACTCAATGCATAATGATGCTGATGATGAATGCATTCAATGCATGATGATGATGATGAATACAATCAATGCATAATGCTGATAAACTGTTGATGATGATGATATGAGATGCTATGCACTGTGTTAGGAATTGCCTAACCTTGTAACCACTACTCACATTATTTCTGGGAATTCTATCCAAGGAGTGTCCAACACATGCCATATTCCTTGCAAGAAATGAAACCCAAATGTAGGCATCAACCATCTTCCTTTCAGGGAATGCCACCCACAGGTAAGAATAAATCATCTTTTTCCTTTCAGGGAATACAACCCAAAGGTAGGAGAAGTACCAACTTCCTGTCAAGGAATGCCACCCAAAGGTAGGAATGACTATCTCTTTTCCTTTCAGGGAATATAACTCAAAGGTAGGAATACCTATCAACACCCACTAAACACAACCAACTCATGCACGTACACATTCTCACATTAGAATCTCCTTGCTTAGGAATTTTGGAACCAACCATGACCACTCTAGGATCACACACAACTCTCATACACCTTATGCCTAGGTCCCACATGGACCATTCACATGCCTCACACATAACTCATGCATTTCATGCCCACACATCCAAATCCATAATATTCATACATTTCTCATGTCAAAACAGTAATACAGGCTCTCTCATAAATCCTAGAACTTTAACATTAGTTCACGTAAGGCAGTAAAACATAGCAATCACACCTTGTTGGTTCATAAACATTATTACACATATTATTTCGAGATTTAATTGTCACACACAACTTATTTATCATGTAAATTATCTCTCTGTGAAATTTCAATCAAATTGGCCAACTTGGCCCAATGTCGGTCGATCTACGGCTCGACCAATGCCTAGGTCGACTGGCCACCCTCAATCATCTAACCTGAAGCCTCCTGTGCCTTTTTTCGAGTCTTGGTTGACCCTCGGTCAACCGAACCCCTCTTTGTCGCCTGACCCGAGAGCACCTGTTCTACCTAGACCCCTTGGTCAACTCTCGATCAACCGAGCACTCAACTGACGCTCTCATGAATTTCCAAAAACTCCTATTTTCTCCAATTTTTCATTCCACATTGCATCACAAATCATTAAATACCAAACTAATCATTCCTACATCATTTTTCTTCTTTCTACACATCATGTTATCATTTCACATAGTCCACCATAGATATTTTCACATTAACATATCATTAAACAATAAATCACATGAAGAATCGTTCAATCCATCACAAACTTATTACCATATCAATAACCATGCTAATGCAATTCATATTAAACCTATGTCATCACTTTCTTTACATATTCGTATTAAAACCCAGCAAAACAGAACATACATCCATCTTTTCAATCCAATACTCAGCCCTTCTTTTCTATGATAATGGAAAGAGAGAGATCAATGGAACCTACATGATTACTTTCTCTGCAGATCTCTACAACAGCTAAAGATCACCCCAAGCTCCTCCTTCCAACAACCTATCTTCTTCTTCCTTGGCTTTCCTTCTCTTGTCTTCTCTCCTCTATCTTTCTCTTTTTCTCTACAACAACCCCAAAAAGAATCCTCTCAGCTTTCGTGGTCGTGGATACCAAAACAGAGAAGCAGGTTATGGGAGCTTTCCCATAACCACACGCACCTTGATAGAAGGTGGAGGGAATCATGTGATTCCTTCCATTTCTATCCGATCTTCCATTCAAGTTTAAATAAGTGGATAGTCTAGTTTACCCTTAGTTATCCTTATGTGCCAAATGACCAGCTCATAGTCTCATGAGTTAAACCCAAGGCCCTAATCTCTAAATAAGTCAAAATTACTTAAGTAACCCCTGATATTTATCATATTAACACATTCGTCCCTATCGTCTTGTAACAACCCTAAAAATCATAAATAAAAAATTATTTTATTAATAACGGTATAATAGTAATTTAATAGGATTCTAATATGAACTACATCCTTAAACACTTTCATGCTTACTATATATTAACTTTTAATTAAGTTATTGTATGAGAACCTTGTATGATCACACATCAAAGCATAATCTATTGTTTAAGGCTTAATTAATTAGTCTTGGGCTTAATTTAAAGGAATTGAGCTTATTAAATTGAATTGGGCCTAAGTGATTAAGGGCTTTAATTAAACCAATTAGTTAGCTTAATGCACTTAAGTTGTTCCTTAAGGCCCAAACCAATAAATTAGACTTGAAAACATTATAAATTTATTTTAAATTAATAACTTCTAGAAGACTTGACTTAAAATTGAATTATGAGTCTCTAATAGCCTAAAATAGAAGCATACTAGTTGTACTAGGACTATAGGTTGTTTCTAACACATAACATTATACAAAGAAGCCTTTTAGGTCAATCTAACCCTAGGAAAAGATAGAAAAATGTGAGAAGACTTTGGGAGAAGATATCTAACACTTCTAAACCCTAGAAGCGTAGAAGATCAAGAAAGAAAAAGAACCAACACCAAAATTATACAGTTCATGTGAGTTTCCCTTTCAACTTCTTATGTATTTAAGCCTAAGCATGTGCTATAACATGAAGAAATTTTTATGTTTGATATGTAAATCCTTCCTCATATTCTTATATATAAAACCCAGCAGTAAATATTTATTAAAGATATAGAAATCATCACTAGATGTTAAGAGACATAAAAGAAGAACAAAAACTAGTAATTTTTATCAAGATCTGAAGTATCGATTAAAGATTTGATGAAAGCATGATTTGATAATTTTTTTATATATTTTTTTATGATTTACCAATTATTTAAGAACACAATGCTTCAAATTTTAGGTGATTCCAATAAGTAGATCAAAAGTTATGGCCAAAATACTCAACCTACGTCAAAGCTAGGAAGCCCAAAATATTTCCTTCGGCCTACCCCAGTGTGTGTCGACCACCCGACCGAAGCACTTACGAAACTTAATTTTTTTTTTTTTATGAAATGAACCTAATTGGACCTAACCTAGCCTACCTGTGAAAACTTACAAAAAATGGCACACTTACGACCTGCTGACCACCTAACCGAGCATCTGACTGAAGCATATTTTGTCCAGTTTGACTATTTGGACACCTGTACAATGTGAAGACCAGTAGGTAGGAAGAGTTCCCAAGTGCCGGGATTTGAATTACGTGTTTTCACCAACCTATACCCCATAATTAAACCTATAGAAGCCTTGACTATATTTGAATTTCCAAAACTAAAGGAGATTAATGTGTTGAACTTATTACAAACATTAATGGGCATGATATAAGAATGTCTAGATCATAATATGATGCATGTGAATGTTTTTAATGATTAATCGTATTGTCTGTGTGTGTTTAGTAGTCTAATAAGTATTATGTGTGACTTTTACTTATGTTGTGAATAACTCATGATCAATTGTGTGCGTGTTCATACTTTTATTCTTAAAATAGGATAAACTCCACCATATGTATCTATTCCTAATTATAATTCATTCATTATATAAATGTGTATTATATATATAGCCTTACGTGCATTATTATACTTTAGAATCATGGGAGTGTGTCTCATGTGTTTGCCTGATGAATATGATGTGTGTGAGCATGATATACTATGTTGTATGAATTGCATTTAGTAATCAGGTATTAATCTACATGTGGGCATTGTGACTTTGATTTAAGTCCAATGAGTTTGACTTGACACTTAGATTCCGATGAAGAATTGCTAGATATGATTCTAGTTGAGGTGATAGTGGAAACACTGGATACTTCTCTTGGTTGGTGCGTATGAGGATATTCTATCTATGATGGGACTGTTATTTTGTTTTCACCCAAAGTGAGAGATAGAGATGTATCTCAAGAGACTTGTTGTAAGGTAATACGTGAGGGTGAGCACTTCCTAATAGCCGAATCATAAGAGAGAATTCTGTTAGTAGATCAGGTAATGTATAGTTCATAAAGGACAGTTCACATTTGTGAAACCTTGGATGTGTCCCATGATCGAAAATAAGAGTGGGGATTGTGCCAATTGGTCGGAGTCCCTAGAAACTGTGATGTGCACGTAGAATAACCTCCTCTCATAAGCCATATGTTTATGGGGGATGGTTCACGATGACATCTCGGATTGGCTGAGGTTGGATCTGGTGTGGGACATACAGTACTCGAATGCCAAACAGCATGTATTGCATTACATATTCTTGTGCTTGTTATTGTGTGATAGTCTTTTGTATGATGCACATTGACTTGTATGTTATCATATAGAGTTAGGCATAACGGTATAGGAGACCAAGTTGTGTGGACTTACCCAAATACCAAATGAGATGGGAGAGAACTACATTATGTGATGTGTGTGTCTATTGCTCATATCTATAGGATATTATTCATTATTTATTCAGTTAATAAATTTTCTCATAACATGTGTTTTTGAGTAAACACCCTGATTTGAATGGCTTACTCATCCGAGCTTTCAACTTATGTTATTAATATTTTCAGGTATTGGATGAATTCTATCAAAGAGAGCTACTATATGGGAATTACGAGAATAGAAGAAATATGTTAGATTGTAGATTTATTTCAGTTCATTAAAGAAACAGACTGTAACTTTTATTAATATTTATTAGAATTATTATATTATTACTTCCGTTTATGTTCAATATTGCTTATCCACTCCCATTGTGTTGGGGTGAGAGTTACAGCTTAAACCTTGGGGTATCCCGATGATCTCTTTAGGTTTGTGATGTGACAAGTCTGTTCCTATTACAGTTAATGACCTATAGCAGTTAATTAGACCTACAATCCACTATAATCTCTCATAAAAGGTCATTGTAAATTATAATTAAATTATATCGAGGACAAGGGTCACTACAGTTTGAGATTTCTGGAAAACCAGAAGGACACTTATCAGATGGATTTCTTGTGTGTTGTGGATGTGGGAGAGTAGTTATCTTTGGAAGATATCCCTATTGTCCAAGAGTTTGCTTCGATATTTTAGGAGATATCAGGTCTGAGATTTCTGTATTGAGCTTGTGCCTGGCACCTCTCCTATTTCATTGATGACCTATCGAGGACACCAACTGAATTGCTAGAGCTCAAGGAGTCGTTGGATGGGTTAATGAAGTTAGGATTTATTAGACCTAGTGTTTCACTGTGGGTAGCTCTTGTGATATTTGTGAAGAGGAAGGATGGTTCCTTTCGATTGTGTATTGATTATAGGAAACTTAATCAGGTAACTATCAAGAATAAGTAATCACTACCTAGAATCAAAGATTTGTTTGGCCAGTTGAGAGGAGCTCAATTCTTTTCCAATATAGATTTGAGATTTGGTTATCATCATTTGAGGATCAAAGATGGAGATATTTAGAAGACTGCATTTCACACTCGATATGGTCATTATGAGTTTGTTGTGATGCCATTTGGACTAACGATCGCACCTGCATCTTTTATGGTTATGATGCATAAAGTGCTCAGACCTCATTTAGACTAGTTTGTCGTTATCTTTGTTGAAGATATTTTGATCTATTCCAAATCTAGGGAAGAGCATAAGAAACTGGAATATCTGGAACAAAATAATAAGGTAAAAACTGTAATTACATAAGAAATTAGGGAGCAAATTTAAATTTTAGTAAATTGGTTAATATGTTTGACTTTGATTTGTTGTGATTGGTTGATTGTACTATAGGAGACTAAGTGCACCACACACAATTATAACTCTTTAAGTTATAGTGTATGGCTAGGATTTTGTAGGAACTTCTAATCTAATCTAAGGACTGCGAATTAAGATAAGTTAAAACACTAGTCTAGTTTAATGAGGAATTTTAATTAACCTAACCTAACCTAATTGCATAAAGACTAATCTAAATGTGGGTTATTGTACTTTTCGAATTTGTGAGAAGAGAGATAAGAGGAGCAAACGGCCAAGAGAGAATTGGAAATTTGAAGGAAGATTGAAGATTTTGTAGAAAAATTCAACCATTGGAGAAGTAAGAGAGAGATTCTACACAACATTATCTTCAATACAAGGTAAGTATTCAGATTCATCTACTTTCGATATGGTATAGATATATACGTCATATTCCTTGAGTTTAGTATAATCTAATATATGTAATCAAGTATTTCCTATGAAAGCATGTTGAAGTTTTGAATACAGTAATTTTCTGGAGATTTGTAAATGAGAATTGTCTTATATGTCTAATAAGATTTAAAGTAGTTTTTATTGATTGTTTTAAGTTTAAAACTATTGGGTTAATCTCAAAATTGAATTATACAGTGTGTGTTTGATCATTAAAGTTTTAAAGTGTTTTCAATCAATTTCAAAAGTTTTTGGTGTGATTGTGTAGTGACCCAGAACCTAAGAATTTAATAAAATAATTAAATTCTATATTAAGAGAATTTATTTCCCTAGAAATATCAATTTTAATCATTAAAAGATATTGATGAATTTTAATTTGTGCCAAGAAAGATTAAAAATAAAAAATATAAGAACAAGATGCTAGAGTTAAGACACTTTAGAAATAAAGATCTAGGTGTAAATTAGAAATTACAAGGGAGAACTTAAAAATATAGGCTAAACTAATTGGGCTGTTGGGCCTAAGCTGGACCTGGTCGTTTGGCCCCATAAGAGACTCTAGAAGGAGTTAATTTAAGTAATATATGAGGGAAAATGGCAATGGTAACTTAGTAGGATAGTTAACTAAGGGGATTATGATCAATATGGTAAGATGCCTTTGATATGAGACTTAGTCCACCCTTAAGAAAGTAATTCAAAATTTAAGTTTGAATTTAAAAAGAGGGAGAGTAGAGATTCGGTTGAAAGGGGAGAAAGCAACTCATACGTGTAGAAGGGAGTTGGAGAAGAACAAAAAGAGGAGAAGAAATCCATATTTGAGAAAAAGATGGGAAGATGAAGAAAGGTTCATATGGTGGAGGAAAATACAAGGAAAACTATGAAAAGAGGAAAGAAAGGAAAAGATTGGTGAAGCAGGCGATGAAGAGACAGATGAAATTAGAAGAGGAAAGAGACGATGATGGTGCTCCAGAACGGACTGTGCAGGATTTTGAGGTAGGATTCTTCCAAATTTTCTTATGGTAGTTGTTGTTATAGGATTGTGATGATTCTTTAGGATTAAGCATCTAGATCGCTTAATCTTGCATGTTGGTGTGATAAATTCATGCTTATGTTGAATTTATTCGGTATGAAGATATGAATTATTTGCTTTGAATCATGAAATTTAGGTTGGATCTCACGTGCAAATCCTAGTTTAAATCTTAGATTTTGTTTGTGATATGTTGAATTGATGTTTAGTAACATAATCTATGTTTTGGGTGCTTAAAAGTGTGAAAATTTGATTGTGAAAGGTTGGGCTCGAAGCCCTACGAAAAATCATAAATTTCTGGGTTAAGTAGACCCTCGGTAGTGTCACATCCCAAACTTAAGGAAATTCAGGTGGGAATCCCTTATGTTTGAAATATGACTCTCACCCCAATTTACATCGGGAGTGGAAATGATTATAGAACCAAACCATTAGGTATAATATAAAAACTTCTAAAATAATCTTTACTGAAATAATCAAATAAAACTAAGTCTATTACATTCAAAACAAACTAAGTAAATAACAACTGAAAATAAATAAAAATATCATATTCTCACGCTTCAAATCAAATCCCTATTAACTAACCTATCTAATAATCAATTACATAAATCTAGATAAATAATCCTATTACATATTCTACTAAAAACCATCAAACAATAATCTAATAAATATTAAGGTCTTCATAATCTTCTTGACTTCCACCTTGATCACCGTGGCCTTGCTGTCCATTAACTAAAGATCCTGAAATTTTGTTCCAAAAAAAAAGATCCTGAAATTGTTATGCTCAAAGGGGTCAGCTACACTTAGCTCAGTAAATATGTCAATTAAACTGTATTTTCGATTGGAATAGGGTCAAAGCCACTCTCCAATGATATTCCATAGACTAAATAACAATACACTTAATAATATGAAATATGACATTATCATAAGATATGCAATGTGAATGCAATGTGCTGGTTCAATCATTAATGAATGCAATGCATACTCATGCAACAATGAATGGGTAATCACCAAGTGTGATTCATGCAAAAACATATGCTGTGCAAATATGCATGCTGTTTAGAATTCGAATATTGTATGCCCCACACTAGACCAATCAATTACTGAGCAAGATGTCGTATTGAACCATCCCCCCTATACGGGCTACTCAAGTAAGATATTCTATGTGCACATCATAGTTTCTAGGGGCTTCGACCTAGAGGGCACAATCCCCTCACTTAGTTTCGGTCACAGGAATATAATCAAGACGTCCAAGAATAATATAGGAACAAAACCTCAGTGAGTCATACACTACCCGAATGCCAACATAATTTCACTCGGCATCCGTTACGTATAATACGCTATCGAGATGATAATAATGTGGTATATTGGGATAGCTAAATCCCTCAACCTATGCAAATCAGTCCATCTAGGACTTCCTCACCATATCATGATATTCATATCACAATAACTCTCGATTAAATCATATCCTTCAACCATGTGAAGATATGATGGTATAGTCAAGCATATGATCAAGTACATGGTCAATAATGCAATCAAGCTTATGCTGTGCAAGTATAGTGTTTGTGCACACTAAGCATACAATTTGTGTACAATAGTTAAATAAGTCTACATAATTAATATAAGTGTATAAATCATAGTATATGCTTCATGGTATTCAAATCAAATCATGACTAACTTATGATAAAACATGCAAAATTATCAATCAATCATAATCATTATCAAATCATATCATAAACTCATCATAAACATCACATAATAAGATAAACTCAATTTGGAAACCAATCCCATGCACAAAAATCAACAAACAAATCTAAGCTAGCTGCTAGGACAGTTCCGGCAGCGTAACCGGCACATCGGTTTTGTTCGGCAGGCTAACTAGACAGGACCATGGCTCACTGGTAGGCTAACTGGTATACCGGTTGTCAACCGACAGCCTCAGCAATGGCCACCCTAACTTCACACTGTGGCCTGGTAGGCTAACTGGTACATCGGTTGCTCACTGGTAACCTAACCAGTGCCACCAAACAACTTGTGGGGATCCAGCAGGCTAACTGGTACACCGGTAAGCTGCCGGATGCCCCCTGGGGTCCACCGGTAGCCTACCGGTTTGCCCATAAACCAGCAAACTTCGTAATTTTTAGTATTTTAAGTCATTTTTAATCAAAACTTTCTTCTAACACTCATATTAAAATCAAATTCCGATCCAAACCAAATCAAGATATCGAACAAACAGTTAATTAACTTACCTTTGCTAGGATGATGATGCTAAAAAGTTTAAGTTTTAGATTGAATTATTATGTTCTTCAATTCGAATTAGTGTGATATGTCATATTCAATGAATATGGCATCTCACCTAGATTCAAATAAAAAATAAAGGATAATTGAATTACTTACCTTGGCTTGTTTGTTGGATCTTCTTCTTCTTCGCTTTAGTTCAAGTTCTGAACTTCTTCTCCAAGCTCCTAAAGCTCTAGTAATATTCTTCTTCTTCTTCTCTCTCTCTCTCTTGAAATATGATTCACACGTCCACCCTTTAGTGTTCTTATAGATTTCCTATTTAGTCTAGGAGTTGTTATCTAAATTGGATTATATTTTAGTTTATAGCCCTTAGATTTAGATTAGTTTAATGCTAGCCTTTAGATTAAAGTGTCCTAGTTCTAGATGAATT
>JAUPMG010290610.1:0-17579 GCA_031762675.1 Pachysandra terminalis | reverse complement strand
AAAAGAACAACAAACCAGAGCAATAACCATAATTCAAGAAAAACACAAAGATACCCACTTTAATAAAGTAGTTAAAATTTGCACAAATATTTGAAAAAAAAAAGGAATAAGTAAACGTACCTTCCATGCCAGAGAAAACCCAAGTCGAGCTGCAAGAGAACTTCCACCGATCCAACAGATAAAGCAAAGAACAGCAGCCAAAGAACTAGCTCTCTTGTCTAAACAGAGATAAAACAAGGCATAGATCAAAGTGAAGAAGAACCCAAAATCTGAAATCAATCTAAAATGCTTCTCGATTGGAACCAATCCAATCTATGAGAGGTCATAAGGAGAGGGAAGGAAGTAGAGAAGAACGAGAGAAGTGAAGAAGATTGGCCAAACAAATAATATATGTACGAATATGTGAAGTGGGTTTCTGTGATAAGCCTCGTAGAAAGCAAAATGCCTCTCCAGATCAAACAAACTAATCTTCCCTTCTCCTTGTCCTTTGAATATCGTTAACCTTGTGCCCTAGAGTAGATTTTGCCTTGCACCCAAAACTAGTTTTTTGAAGAAAAAAAAAACAAATGGAGGTTTAAACGAACTTTCGCCAAAGGCAAGATCCTCCCTTCTCCTTCTCCTTTGAAGAAGAAAAGAGATAGAAGAATGAGAGGAAGAAAAGAGATGGAAGAAGAAGAGGAAGAGGAAGATTTTGTATGGAGAGAGGGAGAGGGTAGGGAGGGGTAGTTTAGGAAATCTTTTTTTAAAAAAAAAGAAAATACGTCAGAATCCTCTGACACGTCCTCTGTCATATGACAGAGGATCGTATTGCAAATAGTTTTGTATAAATATACTTTAATAGTAAACTGTTTGGGTCAATATACTTTTGGGCAATAAATCCCCTAAAGTAGTAGATTTTCGTAATTTTCCCAAATATCTTTTAAATCACAATCATCCAGTTCTTTTTTTCTTTCTTTTTTGGCACAATTTACAATTACATATCACAGATAGGCCCTTTTCAATGAATCTATCCATATTTGTAATATAAATATGTAATCTTAGGAGAATTCAATACACAAAGGGACAACACAAACCATATCCGGTAAGACCATTTATATAAAACCTTAACAGGCACAAGAACAGTAATACATACATGGACAAGATTCACATGGCATAACTGAGAAGACTCACCATTCTCCTCCTCTTGCAGTACAGGATTGCAAGAATCCTGCAACCCCCCGCAACTACGACAGCTCTTCAGAACTTTCTTGAGCCGCTTGTATTCCACATGAGAGCATTTATCCAGAAACCGCTCTTGATCTCCACGGAGATAATCCATGAACATCTCCCCAAATTTCATCTCGACTTCAAAGAAATCATACAACTTAAAACCTCAACCCAAACCCTAACACCCGAAAACAATTTCCCCCAATCGATAGGAGAACCTCGAAGCAGTAATCTCAGAGATGATCAACTAGATTTAGTTCAAATTATAATAGATTCCAATATATGATAAAAAGAACTAAAAACTTGATCGAGTCTTAGAAGATTCATAATTCCATCTGTCTCGGATTGAAAGGAAATCAAATAATTGTGATTCTTCAGGCCCTTATAGTTACAGATCAAAACAAGAGTCGCTTTTCCAAGATGGGACTCTTTAAATAAATGAATCCCTAGAAGAACGGAAAGAATATCCAGCATTTGTCGGGATCGGGGAACTAACAAAAGCACCTACACCAGGAAAGAAACAGAGATATACAATTGAAACGAATAAAGAAACCTGCATTTTTTTCTCGGTAGGAAGAATTTTAGTGAAAATAGATGTTTTAATATAATTGATATTTTAGTGAAAATAGGGGGTATTTTAGTCATAGGTTCTTTAAAAAAAAGAAAAAAAAAGAATAATGTACGAAAATATTCTTAAAAG
This sequence comes from Pachysandra terminalis, assembly GCA_031762675.1. NCBI lineage: Eukaryota > Viridiplantae > Streptophyta > Magnoliopsida > Buxales > Buxaceae > Pachysandra > Pachysandra terminalis. The sequence continues at coordinate 15,673 of JAUPMG010290610.1, read as the reverse complement.
TAGTATTTGCTTTTAATATTAGTATAGATTTTGAATCATCAATCCAAACAAGGAGTGAAAATGGGTCGGATCATAAATAGATCAGACCATATTACGGTGAACATGGATTTTGTTATATAATAAAGGGGTCATGCGATTTGGATAGTTTTAAGCGCGTCAATGGGATTATAACGTAAAACTCAGTCCTTTCTTTATTCGTAATTTTTTTTTTTGCCTAAGAAAGGTACATTTTACGACAGCTCATAATTAGAATAAACCTACTAAAATATTGGATAAGTCGACGGAACATGCTAGATTTGCTACCCCTAATTGATACGATGAATTACATCTCAAAACATATGAAGTATTTTTAAATGAAGTATTAAGAGTTATTGTTTATGACTTTTGGTTAAAGTTGGGTAACTATTTCATAAAACCACTAGTAGTAGGGTTATAACAAGTATGATTAATTATCGGGTGAAAGAGTAGACTTGATGCATTATTTATTAATACTTATAAACTGTTAATTAAGGATTGTAATGTATTTTTAATAAAGCTTCTAATTTTTATTAGAAACACTTAAGTAGATCAATACAAACTAATAAACTCACTAATTAATATGAAATCGGATGTATTGGTGCACATCCATGCATGCTAGAGAATGCGTGACGTGCATGAATGCACGCTGCAACTTCCATGCTCCAGACAATATAAGACCCTTCTCGTAAAAAGGAAAGGAACAATATCTAATAAAAACGAAACACATAGTTAGAAAAATAAATTTATACCCGATCAGATATTTGTTATATACTCATAAACCATTTAAATTGGGACATGTTTGTTTTGTGGGTGTGGATCTCGCATACATGTCATTGACATGTCCTCTGATGAATGGTGTATGGGCATACAACAAATACCATGTTCAGATATGTCATTTCCCAAACCTGGAATCTCAAAGGAGTCCCATAAATTTGAGTTGTAACTCTCACCCTATATCCCTGTGGGAGTGGATAAGCAATATAGACCATAAGCGGAAGGTGTTTCATTAATTCTAATAAATATTTAAATAAAAGTACTGTGAACTACCCCGGGTCGGGTGGACCCTAGATAGATCGGGTTGTTTGGAGTCGCCACCATCCATTGGGTTCAGGTGTGAATGGTCACCCATAGGTTTATCTTTTATCTCAAAATAGACCCAAAAAACCAAGATTAAATATGTTGGTCTAACCATATTAGATAGGGAGGTTTAGTAAAGAGAGTAGGAAGGCGTTAAGGCACTCACTCTCTTCCGGTTCAACCGGTTACCTGGTTTAATTCTATTTGGCCGATTAAATTAAAATAATAAAACAAACCTATAAAGTCTCTAAAAATCTGAAACCAAAAATAAAAATACCTAAATACAAAATACAAAATACCCTAGGATAAAAAAAAAAAGATTTAAAATCTTAAGATATTTAAAGTAACCTAAAAGCATTTAAAACAAATAAAAGAAATTCATAAAATACCTTACAAACATAAAAATCTCAAAACTAACCTAACCGCAAAATAAATAATTCTAAATATAATAAATTCTATGACAACACAAAAAAACATTCCAAAATTCCTATAACATAATAAGAAATAAACTAAAACCACTACATCCCTAATAACCTAAGAATGCCACAAAAAAAAAAGATTATCTCTAAAAATTAAAAGTGAAATAAATAAAGCAAAAATAAGAGGATGACCATATTATCATAAACAAGAATCAAGTATAACCTTTATTGTAATAGATGAATCAGATCACAAAAAAATTGGAATAAATTTGACATTGAATTTGATAAATCGAATCGCCCTAAAAATAAAAATAAAAAAATACTTGTAGCAGTCTCTATCCGATCTCTTTGCCTTGATTGAACTCAAGGCAGCTTGGCTTGGCCGCGAACTGAATGGATCATATCTGAAGGTGGGGTTTTGATGTTGGGTTTCTGCAAATAAATTTACTGGACAACAATGGGGTTTGGATTAAATAGATTCGGATGGGAATCTTGATGAGGGTTTTAAAAGGATTCGACAGAGGACAACAAAGAAGAGAATGGTTTGCTGGATTTTGATGAACAGGTATTGGATGGGGGTTTCTACAAGGTTTTGGTTAGGTTTTGACAGGGATTTTGTTGGATTCAATTGGTAGATTCTAATGGTTATTTCTGCAGGTTTTTGAAGAGGGTTTTGGTAGGGATTCGAATATGGATTTTGCAGGTTTGAATAGATGAATAAGCAAGAGGTTTGACTGGGTTCGACTGGATTTTGAAAGGATTTACAAAGGGCATTTGATGTAGGGACAAATAGGGAAGAATGGGGATTTGGCAGGGGTTTTCCTAGGGTTTTGACAGGGGTTTTGTTGGATTAAATAAGAGAAAAAAGAAAGTGGTTTGTGATATGTACGAATCTAGTTCTTTAAGCTTTTTCTTCTTTCCTCTCCCAATTGTGGATAATGATCACTCGGCTCGTTCAATGAGAGAGCCGAAACCTCAATAATATTTAATAACATAACACAATTTTCGTAGATAGATCTTACAACCACCATCAAGCCACTTATATAAGGACTCTTAGTGTTGTTAACTAATTACAACTGCTGACTTGAACGTGGTTACAACAACAACACACGTTCATAATTACTCCTAACTTCTCTCCTTGCAATTATCAACCTATTAATTGAGAGCAACTATATATATATATGTATATATCTAATTAACCATACGTCAACATAAACTCTGAAAGCTAATATTTAGCATCTAGACTCCCATTAGAACATAAACACATCCTTCCATGTGGACCCTCCCTTGCCACGTGGCGTGCATAGCTAAAAGAAGGTAAATTATCCTAGAAAAAGATAATGAGGATAATTATGCACGTATCAGTTTGGAAGGATTTGTAATGGGGTTTCAAGATGTCGTTTGACTCTGAATTTCAGATGGGATACGGGGTTTAGATTTTGCAGAGGTTTGGTAAAGATGAATGGGGTTAGGGACGAAATGGTTTAGAGACTGAGATTTGAAGAGGGCGAACAGAAGAAAATCAAGGGTTTTCAGGTGGCTTATGAATGGGGTCGTGATCTAGGTTTTGCAGGACAACAATGAGGCTTGGTCGATTCTGATTTTGTATGGGTTTAAGGGTTCTAATCTAGGGTTTTTTTTGCAGGTATTTGGAGATGAACAAGAACAAAAACGAACCTGGGTTTTTTCCTCTAAACATTTCTCAGATTTCTTCCTTTTTTTTCTGCAATTAGCCTCCCCTTTGATTCTCTTTTTTCCCTCCTCCTTTTCTCGCTTCGATCTTCCCTATTTGTAGAAAAATTCAATTCCTATCCTCATCTTTATTTCAGATCCAACCTTTTTTCATTGTAATCTTCTTTCTTCCTATTTCCCTGAATCCCTTTCTTCCACCTTATCTCCTCCTTTTGAGATGAAGAAGAAGACCTATACAGTCTCTTCTTCCCCTTCTTCTTCTCCTTTTTGATTTATCTTTTTTTCCTTTTTTGTTTAACCATTAATCCTAATCCTAACTCTAATCTCTTCTAATCTAATTAAACACTTTACTTATCCATTCTCATCCTAATCCAAATTTTAATTAACACCTAATATAATCAACCTTATATTTATCTTCTCATTTTTTAAAATTCCTATGATTTTTAGTCATTAATTATCTAAAACCCATTTAATCTATTTTGTTTGTTGTCCCAAACTTCAATTATTAAATACCAAAAATACCCCTTTCACTGCCCATTTTAGAATTTGACCAAATTACAATCGTTTGAAGGTCAAATTCCTATGATCTTTAGTCTTTAATTATCTAAAACCCATTTAATCTATTTCCTTTGTTATCCCAAACTTCAATTATTAAATATCAAAAATACCCCTTTCACTGCCCATTTTTGAATTTGACTAAATTACAATCGTTTGAAGGTTTCTTCGGGGAAAAGAGCAAATCTGGAGTCGGAATATTTTTCTGACTTCCAAAAATCCTAAATTTGACCCAAAACAACATCAAGGGCAAACGGTCTTTTTTTCCTATGATCTCGAAACTAGACGATAATATTCGTTAGAACGCATTTTCATCCTATAATTCATTTCTAATGTCAGAAAGCGATTTTTAAGGGACGATGAAGTGCATGGGGTCCATTAAGGGTATTTTGATAATTTCGCGGATTTTGGGGATTTCAATGAGAATTTCCGTTCAAATGGATTTGGGATTGAAGATGATAATAACCTTGCGAAGGTGCCAAGCTCAAGCCTCCAGAAGCTGCAAAGATCAAAAATCAATTTTTTCGTGCATATTAGGGTGTCTACAAGTACAATATGTTCTTTAAATAAATTGAAATAAATTTACCATCTAATACATGTTTCTATCATCTATCTTTTATTCCCTTCATTCTCATGAGTGCTCTCTTTGATAGAATTCATCTAATACCTGAAAATATATCAATAAAACAAACATAAGTTGAAAGCTCGGATGAGTAGACCTTCAAAACAAGGTATTTACTCATATCCCAACGTTATGAGAATATATATGTATGTATAATAATAATGATACAATCTGAAAATAATGGATAATAGATATAAATGAATATAAATCAATCAACACTCATTCTCTTACCAAATCTCACATTGGTTTGTATCCTAACGATATCCATGGTCACATTTCACAGTCCACAATGCCTAACTCTATATGATAACATGCAAATCAAGTGTATCATACACAAGATCATCACAATAACATGCACAATAATATGAAATATAATGCATGTTGTTTGGCATTCGAATAGTGTATGCCCCACATCAGTTCCAATCACAACTACCCAAGATGTTAATTGAATCATCTCCCGAATACACAGTCATGATAGTGGATTATTCTACATGCGCACCGCAGTTTTTAGGGCTTCATCTGACCTAATGGGGCATAATTCGTACTCTTAATTTTATCACAGGAACCTATCCATGGTCTCACCAATGTGAACTTTACCTTGAGAACCATACATTACCCGATATACTAACAGAATTTAACTCGTATGATTTAGATATTGGGAAGTATACTCCCTCACCTATCATCTTACCACATGTCTCTTGAGATACCTCTCACACTTTGGGCGAATAAACACTTAATCCCAATAAGGACAAGTAAATGGTCACAGCTATACCAATAGTCATGATGATATCCAGTATTGGCTATGCACAATGTGCCCCGAATTAGGATATAAGACAATCATCTCGGCTAGTAGTCATAATGCAAGTCATTGATTCATTCAATTATTAATGCAATGCACATCACAACAAGATAATGGTAATCATTCACATATATTCAATCAACATCAACATGAGACACATTCTCATAGTTCTAATTAACATAATGCACATAAGGATATATATATATATATATAAGCCTAACACACATATAGATAATGGATAAGTTGTAGATAGTATAGATACATATATAATAATGTCCTATTTCATTTAAGATATGAAGGTTTTCATACACACACAAGCTGTTTACAACAGCTAGGCAATTCACACATATTCACATATAAGCTCACTATATATACATACAATCACAAGAAGTTATCCAATATGCATATATACCACATTTATTATTTGGGCATCATTATATTATGCTAAGTTAACCTTTAAAACAATTATAGGAGTTAGCCCCTTCATATCTCGAAATTTCATACTACGATCATGGTTTCAATAGGTCAAAGATTGAGGTATAGGTAGTAAAAAACATTTAATCACACTCCTAGTGCTTGTAAACACATCCCATTTACTGGTTTAAACATTGTACAAGTGTCCAAATAATCAAAGTGAGAAAATTACCAAAAGTGGGTTTCGGTCTGATGGTAGGTTAACCTAGATTTGGGAAGGTGTGCCAAATTTGCTAAAATTTCATAGGTAAGCTAGGGTTGATCTCTTGGGATTGTTTTCACAAAAATTTCAACATGCATGTGTGGCTCGGTAGACCGACAGGCTTCGGTCGCCTAGCTCGAGAGCAGGTCTGTGGGTGGTTCTATCGGTTGGATGTTCGATCGACCGAGAATCAACCGAGACTTGGTTTTTGGTCAATTTCGATTGGAACTTCTCCCAAAAGGTCTCTAGCATGTTACTAAGCTTCGAATTTACTTTAGACGTTTATAATCTATTCTACAATGAATTAACTACCTTTCTTGGATTTAAGATCTCAATTTTTATGGTTTGATGACTTATTCTTCATAATCCGACTTATCCTTCAAATTTAGTGATTATGTTTTATGGGTTTTACTTATAGAAACATGAATTAGAGATTTGACAAACATACATATGAATTCCACCATGATATAACATAAGGCTAAAAGTAACTACACAAGATATTGAAGGAAAACTCACCCGTTTTGATGTAGATTTTCATCTCGATGTTTGATTCTTCTATTTTTTGGGTTTTGAATTTCTTCTAATCCTTTTTAGGATTGTTTCAAAGAATTGGAATTGATGTTAAGAATTGTAATTCCAATTCTAATTCATTGAGAATTGAAATTGTGTAGAATTGAGATTTTCATGATTGGATGTTTTAATTCTTTTGGGCTTTAAGGGGTCCACTTAAGTCCAATTTAAGTAAGTAAGCCCAATTAAATTAATTTAGCTCATAACCCATTTACTAGGGCCTAAGTAAATATATTAAGCCTATGAATTTATATTTACCAAACTTTAGGTTAGTTGAATTATGGTTTTACTAAATTAGTGTTTTACCCTTGTACTTGAAATTCTTTTATAGTCATAATTTTCAGGTTCTTATAGGATATAAAATTTATTCCTACTTAAGCCGGACATGACTGTCATATTTGTTAATATCAGACTTTTTTTTTTAAAATCATATAGGATTGTTTAATATAGGATTATGTGTCTGATATTTATTGGCTACCATTCCTTCACATTTTTTTGAAACGATAATTCGAATCCTAACACTGCTATCTTGGAACCAACACATGGTCGACCTAGAGAGTTTCTACCGGTGAGCGGTCTAGATTAATGTCGTGCCCCAAATTCGAGATATGGAAACCTCAAACCTTCAGACCCACCTCGTGAATACGATATAAACCAAAACATCAACCCTTACCTGGTTGAATTAGAGTCTTAACATAGTAGAAATCAGAGGAAGTCTATTTAAAATAAAACCATTGCCCTACCAAACATGTCGAGTAATAATCCCACAAGTAAAGTAATAAAGTCTAGGATATCTCTGTTACACTTTCTGCCCTCCATAGGGTCAAACCAAAAAAAACTGAAATAACATAAAAGTAACAAGTCTCGTAGCAGTATCTCAAACAAACAGTGTCTCAACGCCGAGTCTCATTTCCAGCTAGTCCAGATCAAACAAAAGGACCTGTAGAGATAAGGATTAGTCGAAGCGTAGTAGAGAAATCCTATGAGTCTATAATACTTACTTTTATGCATGTAAACCAACACAATTCATTTCATGCATTTTATTCATCACATAATATCACAGTCATATGTGTATTATCATGTCATCATACCATATATATCATGTACTAGTATGAATATAACAATGGTCATGTAACATCATGGTCACATGAACATCATAACACATCAAACATAGTTATTAATAGATAATAATCCCCATAGTCTCACTATGTCAAGATTTCCCACATGATCTCATCATGTTTAAGCAGATTCCACATGGTTCTACCATGTTCCAAACAAACAATCATCCACGCACACAGATGGTCCCACCATGTTACACAGTAACCACATAGTCTATCTATGTTTCATAACAAGCACCACATGGTCTCACCATGCTATGGCCAATCAATACATATTGATATACCACATATCTATCACATAACCATCCCTTTAGGGACTTGCACCCATGGAGGGAGTCTCCTGTACTATTCCTTTAGGGATTTGCACTCATGGTGCAACTACACCCTTATGCACATAATCAAACACACACACACACACACACACACACACACACACATATATATATATATACACTCATAGTCTCACTTTGATCACAAACAACACATATCACCATTATTTTAGAGACTTTCACCCATGGAGGAAGTACACCCTGACAGTCCTTTTCTTTAGGGACTTTCACCCACAGTGAAAATATCTATCCATGTTCTTGCCTTTAGGGACTCTCACCCACAGTGGAAGCTCACCTATCCACAAGGTCTCACCTTGCTACGACCAATGTAACCCAATCACAATCATTCACAATCACATCAATAATTATAATGTACATGCATCACAATCAATTCAAATGCAATGCGGTGCAATGCAAGGTATGATGTAAGACTGGAGTGAAATGAGATGCAATGCAAGGTGTCACCAGGCCTAGCCCACTTACATGCTCATTCCAATTTACGACCCATCCTTTTAGGGACTTGCACCCATGACGGAAATACACCCTTTACAATCCTTTCCTTTAGGGACTTTCACCCACAGTGGAAGCACACCTGTCAATCCTTTCCATTAGGCGCTTGCACCCACGATGGAAATACACCATATATATGACATTTAGGGACTTTCACCCACGGTAGCAACACTTGTTATCAGTCTCTTCCTTTAAGGGCTTGCACCCACAGTGGAATCACCGTATATACGACATTTAGGGCTTTCACCCACGATAGCAACACCTGTCATCATACGACCTTTAGGGACTTTCACCCACGCTAGCAACACCAGTTATCATTCTCTTCCTTTAGGGACTTTCACCCATGGTGGAATCACCCGTACCATGCATTGCTAGGGACTTTCACACATGGTAGAATACACACCTATCCACAAGATCATTCAAGTCATTCAAACACAACACAATCACAATTATGGATACTCATGGTACCCTCATCCAACATACCAGTCAATCATAAATCAAACCTATGTCTTCGTTGAATGTTATTAGCACCATTAACCAAACGAAAACTTACATAATCATTTCTAATCCCACTAATCTTGTATTGAGGTTCTCTGACCTTTCCCAACACCTATCAGTCAAGATTACATCATATTCCATTTGAATCAGTCTAAGAAATTTGAAGTCGTTTGGACTTTGGTAGCCGCTGAGTCTCCTGCCGAAGTGCATCCTGCAGTTTTGGCACCTCGTCGGTGTTTAATTCATAACTATTTTTATACTCATCGAATTGATCTCAAACTTGGACCATTGTGTTCCTAACTGACAAAGGAATCCAATAAAAATATTAAATAAATAATCCACACTCGGTAGGTGTCGAGTGTCTTACCTAAGGTCTCGATAGCACAGCTGCCGAAGCTCGGTAGCTGGTCTAGAGAGCACTTCATTTTTCTTAAATTTGGTAGCTAGTCGGTACTTGCTGAATGACCTACAGAAGGTCTCGGTAGCACTGCTACTGAAGCTTGGTAGTAAAGCCTGAGAGCGCCTAATTTTTATGGTTTTTGGTATCTAAATTGGTAGCTGCCGAGGCTGTTGCCGAATGTACAATTTGAGTCAATTTATGGGTTTTGACTAGGGCTTTGTACTTCTAATCAAATCTAAGGATTTCTAAGGTTCTTAGAACCCAAAAATAAGTCTATAAACCTACAAATAATCACCACAACAAACACATAATATTTTTCATGGATTCAACAAGTGAATGTCTCGTATTTAATCAGAGATCTAAACACAAAACATAGATCATAAAAACTAATGGAAATATATGGAACGCAGCAACATAAAAATCATAAAGATCAACCAACATGCTTACATTGTTCCTAATCCATCTAGATCCTAAATCTAGGCATGTTAAGCATCCATAATACAAATCAGCTATACCTATAGCATTGATTTAATCCACAAAATTAAGTACCGTAAAAACATAGGAGTCCCTACCTGTTTGTGTAGAGTTGATCTAGGTCGAATACAACAATTCGGATCACTCGGATCTTCCTTTGCTTCCTCTTCTTCTTCTACTTCTTCTCTTTTTTTTCTACAACAAAACCCATATTTGGTTTTCTTCTCAAAGTTCTTGATGGCTAGGGTTTGGTTCTCCCTTTTTCTTAAACATCAAAATCCTAACTCCCCCTCTCAAAATACTATTCAAGTCACTATTCATTGACCCCTATTGCTAATCTCTAAAACTAATCAATTTTAATTATTTACTCTTTCTTAACTCTCATCGCACTTATCCAATAAGTAAGGTAACTTTTCCACTAAGATTTATCTCCAAACTTACTAATCTACTCCTAATGACTTGGTCAAATGACACCTCATCTCCTTTGTCTTACACGTCCAAAACAAAAACCCTAGTTCCATAAGGTTTCTAAATTACTTAAGTGACTCCAATATTTCAAATATTACACTTTAGATTCTATAATTAATTTTAATTACAAATTTTACTTATTATAATTATTTAAATACACAAATCTATATGATAATTTACAATTTTTTTTTGTTAATTATAATTAAATTATATTAATTATAATTTAAAGACACGGTTGTTACAATTAGCCACATCACTATTTTACGTGCAAAAACAGATGCTCATCAGGTAACTTAACCTGGAGAGACAGACCAGGATTTCTTCCACAGCCGAAACCTTGGCTTCGCTCGCCGTTCTTTTCCGTCCACTAAAACCCTGCTTTCCTCCTCTTCATAGCTTTTTGTGTCCGAGTCTCATGTTATACTGTGTTACCTGCAACTGATTCTCTATACCGAAAGCAGCCGATAGGCGTAAGATGTTCAGATGACAATGTTGAAATCCCGTTCGATCAACAACCACTTAAAGAAGATGCTTCTTCTTTCATCTCCATCTCCAGCTTCATCGTCACCAATTGCTTCTGCTTTCAGAACAAAATTCATATTCGCAAACCCTCGTGCTGTTCTACCAGCCTCACATCGATTTCTAAATATTTCCAAAACCCTAGCATTTCAAAGAAGCTTCTGGCCTTTGATATTCAAACCAAGAAATCGCAGTTTCAGTCTCGTTGCTGTTCGAGCTCTGTCTTCGGCTCACACACTGGAATGGAACGAGCCTAATCCGTGCTCAGAGCTCGCTGATGGCAGCAGTGTTAGTGTGAACGAGGAGGAGGCGACGAGTTCAATCCCCGTGAGAGCTTATTTCTTCTCCACCAGGTTTGGTTCTTGAATATTTCTAGTTTCTCTCTCTAAAATTACACTTTTTTTTGGGTGATCAAGTGGATTTAACTTTCTAGTTTTGTGGTGGTTTTGATTTGCAGCGTTGATTTGAAAAGACTAATGGATCAGAATAAAGCTAATTTCATACCTCCTACATCTCGAATGACCAATTATGTCGTTCTTAGGTTCGGCGATACCAAGTTTGATCCTAATGTAAGTGTTTTTTATGTTTTTGATTCTTTGTGTGAAGAAGTTAGCTATTTTTTGATGAATTATATTACTGGTTCATTAGATGAATGTTTTGTAGCACATAATGCATGAATTGAATTATTATTATCTTTTTACTGTAATTCCCTTTGTACTTGCCACAGTCATTTTTCTTTATCCTTCCACTTAAAAAAAAAAAGTTTCTCATAATGTCACTTTACAGACAATCATAGAATGGTTTTCTGTTACATGCATGCGGAGGGTGTTTCTGTCTGCCACATACATCCGTGATACACAATATCCTCAGCGATTACTTTCCATTTGTCAGGATCCCACATCGACTAAGAATGAGATTAGTTGGTGGCTTATAAGCACTTGGGCACCATTCCCTTATAGACCGGTTTATGAGGGTGAGTTCTACCCAATGTGTTCCTAACAAATGGTATCAGAGCAGGCACCGTTCGGAATGGCCCTCGTAGCGGATGGGGCGACCTGGGGAGGACTGCTACCTAGCAGTGTGCGGGATCCGCGAAGTCACCCAGCTGGGGATATGGGCCACCGTGGACGTCGGTTCTGAAAGAGGGGTGGAATGCCAGGATCCCACATCGACTAAGTATGGGATTAGTTGGTGGCTTATAAGCACTTGGGCACCCTTCCCTTATAGACCGGTTTATGAGGGTGAGTTCTACCCAATGTGTTCCTAACACCATTTGTTTTAAAAACTATAAGCATGTCATTTTTTTGATATGATACGGGTAATGCAGTTTAAGTCTACGACTGTGGACAATAAAGTGTATAATAAAATAGCAAACACGATATTTCATAGCAAAGTTCAAATTGTCATTAGAGTCCAATAGGGGTGGCTATCTAGTAGGTTATATTGGTAACCAGTTAGTGTGGCAAAATCTGTCTAGACTTGTCAATCTGCTCGGTATATCTGGATGGATCGTGAGAGGGTTGATGTAAAATGGAATTTTCTCAATTGGGCCAACTTGAATCCGCCTTGATTGTAATGAACTGGGTCAGGGTTTACGTATGAACCCGTCAACCCACCCAAACCCAAGTAACCATTGATATTTGGGTGGGTCCGCGACAACAATATAAGGATCCAAGACATATTGCTACCCCTAATCAGCCCTACCTTATTGTGTGGGGTTGGATAGGCCATAAATTGGGTTCGTGTTTGACCTAACCCAATCCTGATCTGGTCTGTTGCTACTCAAGTACTTGTGAGTTTTCTTTCTATTTTTTTGTTTTCTTTTTTGCTGATCATTAAAAGTATAACTGTATTACTATGAATAGGCATTTGTATATGAACATTACTTTACTTGAGAACTATATATATATATATAGTATTACTTTGAATAGACCCTAGCAATTTGTATATGAACATTACTTTACTATATATATATATATATATTGATGAAATAACATCAGGAGAATATATTAATATGAGCAAAAACAGTAAATACGAGTAGATAAACAATACCCGAGGTGGGTAAAAGCAAAAACAAAAGCATCCAAACTACTCCCACCATATGCTAACCTAAACATAGAGATTGAGGTAATCTTATGTTCTCAGATATGGTGGGTGCCAACACAACTCACATCCCCCCCCCCCATAACATGTCCTCAGTAGGAACCCCAACAAATAAATCCTCTCTCCCAACCCTTACTCTCGCTAAAGAATCCGCTTCCCTGTTTGCATTTTGGGAATATGGCTAAAAGACATGTGTTTCAGGATAAATAGAGAGCAAGGCTACACAGATGTCTAAACCTTCCACGACCAAGAGTGAGAAAGCATCCAAGAGATCACACTATAGGAATCGCCCTCCATCTCCAACTCATGGAACCCAAGCGTCTCACTATCTTCAGACCAGTAAGCAATGCATAGAGTTCCGCCCGCACTGAATCTCCAACTACAATAGGACCAGAAAATGCATGAAGGCATGTCCCTGCATGGTCACAAAAAAATACCACTAACTCATGATGGCCCCGGTTTGCCCAAGGATGAACCATCAAAATTCAGTTAGATAGCACCCACCCTTAGAGCTTTCCAAGGAATCCTAGTGGCCACAATCTGCATCAATGATGAAACTATAGTAACCCAATCACGGAGGAAGTCAGACATTGATACCCCTCTGAATTCTGGGTGGACCACCGTCCAAGACTCCACCATCTAGATAATTGACTCAATAATCGCTTCATAGCTCCTCTTCTGTCATTCACATATTCTACTTTTCCTTTTCCCCCATAAATCCCATAGTATCGATTGGAATACCACCCTAGCCATCGTCCTACCTCTCTTTCCCATCCCCATAATCCTCCATTGCTCCATCAAAGAGGAAATATGATAAGGCATGACCCATCCGATAACCAGCTTCTACAAAAAGAGGGCCCATATATGTGCTGCCATCTCACACCAGAGAAAGCGATGATCAATTGATTCCCCCTGTTTCAAACACATAGTACAAAACATGTGGAGATAATATCATATACTTCCTTTTTGGATTAGATCGCAGTTGTTGATTTTATATAAAAGGGCAGTCCAAACCAAAACACGAATCCTAGGAGGAACCGGGGCCTTAATAACTATATATTATTTTCTACTTGAGAACTATAATATATTATTCATAATATATGTTAACCCAGTCTGCCCTGACCAGCCTTGTCCCTGGTTTGGAGTGGATTTTGTACAGGGTGGATCCTATAGGGCTGGGTTAGGATTAGTCAAGACTTGCCCTGTTGCCATCCTTGGAGTCCAAGGACGGGAGAATTAGTTTATCTTTGCAACTTGGCCTAACCTTCGGAATCTGCATAGTCAAAAAAAGAAATAAGAAAATTGTGCATACCGGACAAAAACTTACATAAGAAAATTTCTGCGAGGCCTGAAATTATTAGAGTTACAGCAATTTGTGTGTATGCATACTTGGGTTGCTTTGTTTAAATCAATCATATGTAGCTGAAAGCATGACTTTATGCTTTGATTTAGTGTAATGAACTTGTCCATGGTGCTTGTTGCACTGTCATTTTGCCACTTTTTCTTTGAATGAAGATGTGCTGAATAGTTTACCAAGGAGAAAATATAAAATTTGTTGAATGTTTGTTGTTACTATCTCACTAGTTTTAGCCCAATCAGCATTTCCGAGTTTATTTGGCTGAATATCCTTCATATGAATTGCTCTGATAGGAGGTATTTGTATCATGCAACTAAAGAACCCAAAGAAAAAAAAAAAAGAAAAAGGGAAAAAAAGGAAAAGAAATCTCTAAACAACTTCAGATGAAATCCACACTGCAATTTCTGCTACAACAAATAAGAAAAAGAAATTGTTACTACACTAACTCGATTTACTTGTTTCAAGCAAGTAAATGTCACGGAGAGAGAGAGAGAGAGAGAGCCTCCTTGACATTTGATCCATCCCAAGTGGCTGTAACTGATATTCGTAGGAACCGAAAAAGAGACTGTAATTGATCGAACAATGTGAGAAATCAACAAAATGCGGTGGACTTGTTGATATTGGATGTAAGGTTCATGGTGAGCCAGAGTATGATGACAATATGGGCTTAATGGGCTTTCCCTTTTCCTTTTTCGTTTTTCTTTTTAGATATATTAGTCTCCTCCAATTCATGAGTGAGCTCAACATTAGATCATTTGACCTACTGACATTTAATTTGTTTGATTATGACTTATGTCCTTGGTAGCATTCGATTTACTTTTGTTATACTCTGATAGCTTAGTGTGATGAATTGCATATATTGGTTTCACAAAATCATGCTTTCATTTAAAAGCAAAAAAATATACTATTTACAATCTACCTATTAGATAAAAGGAAAAAAAAACAATGAAATGCTTTATCTCAATTAGTTAATCCTTTCTTATATCCCGATTATCAAAAAAACAAAAAAGGAAAAAGAAAAAGAAAAATAAAACTCATCTTTGATCAAGTTATGTGCCCTCAAATTTTTTTTTTTTTTTTACCAACTACATCTAGGTGCATTTCAACTTTCCTCTAGCCCTTTGAGATCATTCTACTTGCACAATCT
Source organism: Pachysandra terminalis (assembly GCA_031762675.1). Taxonomy (NCBI): domain Eukaryota; kingdom Viridiplantae; phylum Streptophyta; class Magnoliopsida; order Buxales; family Buxaceae; genus Pachysandra; species Pachysandra terminalis. Next base: position 322 of record JAUPMG010290610.1, on the reverse strand, counting down.
TGCATCTTTTCTTAGGTTTCTCCATAGGTGTCCATTTTACTTGCCTAAACTATCTTAATCTACTTTCCTTTATTTAATCTCTCACTGGGTACTTAGAGACTTTCTCAGATATGTTCGCTTCTTAAGCATTTTAACCTACTTTCCTTTATTTAATCTCCAGCTGTGAACTACCCTGGGTCAGGTGGATCCCAGATAGATTGGGTAAATAGAGTCGCCACCACTCATTGAGTCCGGGTGTGAATGGTCACCCATGGGTTTATCTTTTATCTCAAAGTAGACCCAAAAAATAAGATTTTAATATGGTCTAACCAGATTGGGTAGG
>JAUPMG010290594.1:0-17581 GCA_031762675.1 Pachysandra terminalis | reverse complement strand
ATTTTTAAAACATTTAGGAATTAAATTTTGAAAAAGAATAAATATTTAGAGATTTTTAAAAAAATATAAAATAAATAAATTTTATTTAAAAAAAGTAAAAATACGTTAATAAATATTCATTTTAAATTATATCTTCGTACAGAAAATAAAGTTTATAAATTTATACACAAAACGTTCCATAAGCGTTTTCAACTTATTTTTAAGTTTGACGCTCGCTTCCACTTTCGCTCCTGCGTTCTGGCTCGGCGTTATGGTGACTTAAAGGGTGGCACCATAAGGCCCATCTATCGTGTCTGGGCATGACCCAAATTATGTCGGGTCGGGCTGACAAACGCGGCCCCATCACGTTTGTACATCCTACCGAAACCTGAGCCTGACAGTCTTATCTGTAACGTATTCCCAAAACGATGCTTGACAGTTGTGTGCGGAATGGTGTTAAGGTAAATAACAAATACCCATAGAACCTCAAATTATTCTTCTAATTGACTTAAACTTAAAAGATTCCAGTCGGCGTGACGAATATCTACGAACTAAAGAAAAAGAATAGATAAACTTAAATGCTTATTTTCGTATTAATTGAATTGCCTTATTTTCGTATATGAGGTTGTCTTCTCTCTGTCTACAATGGCAAACATTTTAAATGCAGTGTATTGCAGTAGACTTCCTTAAGCTTAAAGAAGGGACTAATGAGAAAGAAAGTAAAGATGTAAAGCTCAACAGCTACGTCTCGCTGGTCTTGAGTTCGCCCGTCCATCTCTCCCTTCCCTCCCTGAAATAAAAATCTTTTATACCCATTTGTTTCCTTCACAAGATCATCCAATAATTTAAGAGAGAATCACTTCCCTGGTCGATTTGGGTTGTTTCACAATGAAGATCAGCAACAATGGCAACACCAAGCTCATCCTCCTCCACCCATCCATTCACAAACAAGCAGGATCTCCCTCTCACCGTCTATGGCTTCTCGCCGTCATCTCTTTCTTCACGTTCGCTTTCCTTCTTGCAGTCATCAGCACCAGAGAATCAATCAACACCACCATGAACAGATTCAACACCACCTCCTCTTATTCTGGGTCTTCTGCTAAGCCTAAATTGCAGAAGAGCGTCGTTGAAGCCCTCCTCCACTACGCCTCAAACTCCAACACCACCGGCCGGATGTCAGACGCCGAGCTCAAATCCATCGCCGATGTTCTCACCCTTTGCTCCTACTCCTGTAATTTCCTCATATTCGGACTCACCCCAGAAACCCTTCTCTGGAAATCGCTTAACCACCATGGCCGGACCGTCTTCGTCGACGAGAACGAGTATTACGTCGCACACTTCGAAGGAAAGCATCCCGACATTGAAGCATACGATGTGAAGTACACCACCAAGGTGAGCGAGATGAAGGAGCTGATCGCGTCGGCGACGGAGCAATCCCGGAATGAATGCCGGCCGGTGCAGAATCTGTTGTTCTCCGACTGCAAGCTCGGGATTAACGATCTCCCGAATCATATTTACGAAGTGGGGTGGGATGTGATTTTGGTGGATGGTCCAAGAGGGTATCAGCCGACGGCGCCCGGAAGAATGTCGGCGATATTCACGGCGGGAGTGCTGGCGAGAAGCAAGAGGAGCGGGAACGGGAAGACGCATGTGTTTGTTCATGACTTGGATAAGGAAGTGGAGAGGGTTTGTAGTGATGAGTACTTGTGCAGGGAGAATTTGGTGGAATCGAAGGACTTGCTTGGGCATTTCATCTTGGATAAAATGGTTTCTAATACCTTCGAGTTCTGTCGAAATGGTTCATCATCATCGGCGTCGTCTTCATGATCGAGTGATGAAACCTTCTGTATCATTCTAAATATTCTGCGACTTTTTTCTTTTCCTGATGAAACTCCGAAAGGAGTGTGTAATTATGAAGGGCAATTTCCAAGATGAAAAAAGATTGAAATTCTATGGAATGGGGAAATATCAGGTTTAAATTTCTGAGAAGGAATTCTAATGCATCTTTATAAGAAACTGAAAATCTTACTTCCACATATCTCATCGATCCCAAATCGTAACGAGGGTTCGTTTTTGTGGTTTTCCCTTCTACCATTCTTCGAAATCTTTACGGAGATCTCTGGTAATAATGGTTAGAATGACACTTTCTGGTGAAGATGGATAGTGGAATAAGAGATGAAGATGTGTGAATTTGGATTTGGTCTATGTTGGCATTGCTTCCTAGAAGGAGAAGTGATTCCTTCACAATTGATTCTTATTGAGCGTTTTATAAAAACTGTTTCAGATGAAGAAAATAGTGTTTGATAAATATCCATTTAAGAAGTACTTTTAGGTCTCGAAGTTAAGGAATAAAATGGGTATTTTAAAATAATACGATGATACATGTCCAATAAAAATATCATTTAAATCAGCGTTTAAATAAAGCACTTTATTTGAAATTGCTCCTCAAACGTATTTACCAAACTCATAGGGCGTGTTTGGGATTGCTTTTTCGGGTCTTAAAATGTGCATTTGATGAACCCATCTGAGAAGCAATTCTCCTCCCAAGAAGTAACACTAAACACACCCTTAATTTATATGGTTAAAGCAATTCTAGGCTCAGGCTTTTGAAATTTTTTTTAGATTAGGATGGCTAATATTCGCTAGGCTTAAGTTAGGCTCCATCTCGATCCAATAATGTTATTGGGCCACATGAGCCCAAAGGCTGATAATTATACATCTACAAAGTCCATGAATTGGACATATATAATATTCAATAATGTTATAGAACCGTCTCCCTCAGTTTTCTGTTCTGGGTGTCGACTTTAGAGAGAACCCAGAACTGAGATTATCTTCTTTCGGAATCCTTCCTTCATTTCATGGCTACCGACTTCAAAGCCATTCCAATAATAGGTAATCATCTCACAAACTTACTCCCCACCTCGATGTTCCATTTCAATTACTATCTACACCTGCTAATTGATTGGGACCATTTAATTGGTTGCCCCACTAATTTAGAATTTTTCAATTTGTTAATATCACTGACATGGCATGATGTCGATAACAAGTTAATGTCTTTTTCTTTTGATTTCTGGGTTGCTTCATACTGAAATCTCAAAAGAAGACAATATGAAAATTTTGATTTTTGGGTTCTTTTGATTTCTGGGTTGCTTCATACTGAAATCTCAAAAGAAGACAATATGAAAAGTTTGATGTTTGGTTACGTAGAAATCCTCAAAAGCTTGAATTTTTTTAGTATAATTGTTATCTTGTTTCCCTTTTTTCTGTGTTTTTGTTTCAGATATTAGTCCTCATGATCCTAAGATGGCTGAGGATGAAGGTGTATCTGAAGTTGTTAAACAATTAGATCGGGCTTGTCGAGAGGCGGGGTTTTTCTATGTGGTATTTCATATATATATTTACTGCAGTTCTAAATTGGCATAGAAATACCATTCTGAAAATGTTGATAACAGAAATTAGCTTCAAGATGACATTGTTTTAGAAGTAGCAAATTTATTTCAGATACTGTGGAGCTCTCGTTGAAGTTGTTTTTATTTGTAAGCTACCGCTTAACTTGTGACCTTGTCTATCAAATGTTAGCGAATTTTTCAATTACTGTTAAATAACTGGAAGATGTATTAGGATGATTGTTCATATCGTTTATATAAAATAGCATATCTTGTGGACCATAAGTTATGATTTATACATTATCTTGCTTTAATAGGTGCATTTTTTTTTCTCGGACTAATTTTTTTTACTAATACTTCTTAGGGTTTCTTTATTATTCATTTTTCCCATAGTTGTTTTAATCTTATCATTGGTTTTTTGTGGTAAAAGGTTCAGCTTTAGTTGGAATCTATATCAAGTGAAATCAATCACATTTTCTATTTTCAGAGTATTGAAAGTTTAAGGAATCCCTGAATCCCAAGTCAAGTAAGATATTGAGTGTGTTGCATTTAATTTGGTTTCTACCTTCATCTTGAAAAGAAAATGTCCATGTCTTTTGGATGGTTTATAACCAAATCATGTAAGATAAATAGCAATAGGGTGCTAGTAGTATCTGTATCTGGCTTTAATCATATTTAACATTTTCTTCATGTGATTCCACTAAGCTAGCTTTTGTCATAATGGAGATGAAACTTTTGCTTTCAATTTAAATTGGGTATTACATAAAGGGATCTCATGGAAATTTTGTAGTTATTCTGCTCTATTTATAGCCTAGGACTGTCGAAGGGAAATGTTGATTCCACCATTTTTTTTTTGATCTGTGTCACAACTGATTGAAAGTTTCGGTGCTGCTGTTGTTGTTGTTGATCAGAAGGGCCATGGCATTCCTGATTCCCTTGTCAAAGAGGTTAGGGATGTGACGCACAAATTTTTTGAACTTCCTTACAAGGAAAAAGTAAAGATCAAGCTGTCTGCGAAAACTGGATTCAGGTTTACTGCCTTGAATCAACATGGTGTATTTATGATCTACAAATCATCATTTTTTTTTTTTTTTTGAGTTATTAAGAGCCTTAGAACTTCGACTAATACTCAGCTACATTGTCAATGCAGAGGATATCAAAGAATTGGAGAAAATGTAACAAAAGGCCAACCTGACATGCACAAAGCTATTGACGTAGGTCTTTCTCAGCTTATTTCTATTATTCAGTTTCTACATGTATAAACTCTGATATTATTCGGTACATTTAATAAGTGTCTATAGTGTCTATAGCCGTGTCGTAAGATGTCGTCACCTCAATGCGATTCAGCCATTTTCAGTTTAACAAGTAGAGACTCTGATTTCTTCAGCACATTTTACAAGTGTCTGTATCCCTGGTTGTAGTGCTGTCAAAATCTGACCCAACCTGTCGACCCACCCGAACATGCCCGGGATTTGGGTGGGTTAGGGTTCATGCTTTCACGCTGTTGGGCGGACTAGAGTTGAGGTTTTTCAACTCTCCAATAAACGGATTGGCTTTGGTTCAACCTCTTCGACCCATTTAACCCGTTTTTATCTAATTATATAATCATAGTAAATATATTAGTTATAACATGCAATTTATACATAGGATATTCAATATTTATTTAACACCTAATATAATATATAAAATAGTGTGATTATTTATTATAATTAATAATTTTATAATAGCAAAGGAGTTAAACCGGTTAAATGGGAGGGTTCAGCTTGGGTTGAGACCCATTAATATGGGTGTTCAACCCAACCCAATTCAACCCGTTGCCATCCCTACCTGGTCATAAGATATTGTCACTTCAATGCAATTCAATAGATTTGGGAATATTGATGCAACGGACTTTATTACAATGTCATGCTCCTAGATATGGGAATATTGATGCAACGAACCTTATTTCGATGTCATGCTCCCATCTTCCAATGGATATAAGGTTGTATACTACTAACTTACAATCAGAGCTGTGATATTATTGGCATGCTTTTAAGTATCCTCATCAAGGTCTGTATTTGATTTCTTGGCATAAACATTAATCATCGACATGCCCTTGTATTACTTGATATGCCATGAGAATGCCACTAAGTTGTGCATTATGGAGGCGATGCATCTTATCACTCAATGCACATCATCAACACCAACTTGCATTTGCTTCTGCTATAGAATGATGTAATGGACGATGAAAGTGTTAGCACATCGAAATTTCTTGGGACAGAATTTTTATACCCAGTCAGGGTATTTGCTAAATACCCGAAATCCAATAAAGAGCTTCCATGTGCACAAGTGTGCCATGTAAGCACTTTTTATTTTTTCTGTTTTTTAGCAAATGAAAACAGAAATTTTAACAAAAATTAGAAATTTTCTAAAATCAGAATTCGATTAAAGAGATCTTTCTCTCTCCAATCTCTCTCTCTCTCTCTCTCTCTCTCTCTCTCTCTTGATGTTCTCCTCAGTTTGGCTTCTTGAGTCTGCAAGTACACTCTCTCTCCCAACGTTCTCTATGTTTTATCTCTCTCCTTACATTCTCTCTCTCCTTCGTTTGGCTTCTCCTTGAGTCTACGCTTACAAGGGTTAGATAGACTTCTTGAGTCTACAAGTCTAACTACAGGGGTAAGTAGTCTCTTCACTTTCTCTCTCTATTTCTTTTAGATTTTTTTTTTATTTTCTTAAAAAAAAAACTTAGCGGACGAGAATTGATTCTTGGAGTCATCATAACTTTAAAATCGTCTCTATATTGATTTTGATAATAATTAATAGGTTGAAAATTACCACCAAGTAGGAATATTAATGGGATATTTGATTATAAATTGTTATTGATTAAAATTTTCTATTCAATGGGACATGTATCAATTATTATTTACAAGGAAGAAATAACAACAACGGAGAATTCTTTGGGTATGCATTTTCATCTTTTTTGCTATATATCATTTATTTTATTTTATTTGGGTTTTGTTTCCTCATACAAATATGTTTTAGGCCTCTTATACCATTCATAAAATGTTTTTAAAGGTGATGCACTACCAAAAATTAGCGTGAGCTTCTTAAGTGAGGATAATGCATATTAGTTTTATAATCACTATACTTGAACGACAGGGGTCAGTATATGAAAAGATGATATACTAAGACAAAGAGATGGCAACCTTAGATAGAGGATATATTTGTTTGTTCAAGACAAAGTGAGAAAGTAAAGCATATCAAACATGTGATGTGGAATGAGCGGGCTAGTACTAGAACAAATTGTCAAGCCTTTTAACAAGTGATGTTGGAAAGTAATGGAAATTGGGTTATTAAAAATTTTCATGATGAACACAATCATGAACTTGTAACCCCAAGAAAGGTTTATTTTTTAAGGTCACATAGAAAAATTGCGCCAGCTCAAGTCGGAATTATAGATTCAATGGCAGAGTCGGGATTTGGTGGTTCTAAAATTTCTGAATATATGAGTCAAGAAGTTGGAGAGTCTACAAATGTTTGATTTGTGGGAGTAGATTACAATAATTACCTACAAAAAAGAATAAGAGTAATCTTAAAGAGGGAGGTGCACAAAGGGCTTTAGATTTTTTCAGACGCAAGGCTGCACAAGATTCTTCCTTTTATTATGTTGTTCAAATTGACAAGGAGGATCACATGCCCAATATCTTTTGGGCAGATGGAAGATCAAGGACATATTACAAGTATTTTGGTGATGTTCTCTACTTTGATATAACTTATCGTATAAATAAATTTGACTTGTCATTTTTCCTATTTGTTGGAGTTAACCACCATGGAATGTCTATTTTGTTTGGTGTTGCTCTTCTTCAAGATGATACGATTGATTCTTTTATTTGGTTATTTGAAGTTTTCTTCGATGCAATGGATGGATAAGCGCTAAAACTATTCTTACAGATCAATGGCAGGCAATGACAACAACTATTAAAGAGGTAATGCCTGAAACACATCATCAATTATGCTTGTGGCATATATCTCAAAATACTGTCATGAAACTATCAAACATATTTGGTGATTGTAATTTCAAGAAGGTTTTTTATGATTGCATCCATGAGAACGAGGTTGTAGAAGACTTTCATTTGAGTTGAAAAACTCTACTTGAAAATATGATATTGTTGATAACTCATGAATGAAAGGAATTTACAAAATGCATGAGAAATGGGCTCCGGTTTATAGGAGAAGTCATTTTTGTGTAAATATGAAAACGACACAAAGAAGTGAATGGATGTACCGCTTCTTTTGTAAATACTTCAAAAGAACTATTTCTCTTGAAAATTTTATCAAACAATATGATATATCATTTAATTTCAAGCGTGACAAAGAGTGAGAGAAAGCCTTCCAATGCAACCAAAGCAAGTTGATTCTATTCTTTGAGGGAATTGTTGATATTGAAAAGCATGGATCAAAAGTTTATACTTAAATTTTTTTTTGGCATTTCAAGGAGAGTCGAAAAGAATAATAGGGGATATTATAGTTGATAGTGAGGATGTTACTATCACATGCTATAAAGTGTCATTGTTGAAGGAGCATGATCTAGTTGTTGCGTTTAATTCTTTGAACACCACAATTTCTTGTAGTTGCAAGAAGTTCAAGTTTATGGGTATCTTATACAAGCATGCTTTAACGGTCCTTATTGAAAAACAAAAGATTTAACCGATAAAAAAAAAAAAACCCAAAAGATTTATGAAATCCTATCAAGATATGTTTTGCAAAGGTGGACTAAAGATGGTAAAAGAGAATCCAACCAAGGTGAGAATTCACGGGCAATACAAGACACTCCAATCAGCTTACGGTATAAAAAAAATTGTCATTTATCTATTGACATAACCTCTAGAGTTGCTTTAACTAAAAGTTTCATTAAATTATACCTACAACTGTTAAATAGAGAAAAATGGGCAGTTGAAAAAAAATTAAGATTGTTGTGAGATATATCAAATTTCAATCAATAAAGAGAAACATAACTCAGCTCAAGAATTGCCCAATTTGCAAAGAGATAATATTAAGGTTGAGGATTCCATTTCTCACCTAAAAGAGCACATTACGGTGATAAACCAGAAGAAGAGCCGACCTAAAGGTGGCAACAGTCATCGGCTTAAAGGTGTTGAAAGAAAGGGAAAGGTTACTAAAACAAGCACTCTACCTTCTGATCCTAGTGTTGTTCGTCAACCACACTCATCTAATGATGTCATACCATCTTTCCATCTGAATAGCTCCTTAACCAATCTTAAGTTCTTTTTCTAGCTATTTGTGCTCCTTACTTGCTAGCTACTTGCGCTCCTCAACCAATTGTAAGTTCCTTCTCTAGCTACTTGCGATTGGTTGAGGAGCGCAAGGAGCGGAATTAGCTAGCAAGTTAGGATGCGTAAAAAAAGAACTTGCGATTGGTTAAAGATCACAAGTAGCTAGAAAAAGAACTTACGATTGGTTAAGGAGCTATATTCAGATGGAAAGATGGAATGACATCATTAGATGAGTGTGGTTGATAGACATGACTAGGATCAGAAGGTAGAGTACTTGTTTTAGTAGCATTTCTCTTTCTTTCAACACCACCTTTAAGTCGATGACCATTGCCCCACCTTTAGGTTGACGCTTCTTTGGGTTTTTCATCGTAAAGTGCTATTTTAGGTGAGAAATGGATCTCTTTATAAATTGCGTAATCCTTGAGTTGAGTTATGTCCTTTATTGACTAAAATTTGATCTTTCTTACAATTGTCTCTTAATTTTTTTTGAACTGCCCCTTTTGCCTTATTTAACAGTTGTAGGTACAATTTAGTGGAACTTTCTGTTAAAGCAGCTCTAGAGGCTATGTCAATAGATATGTGATAAAGTTCGTTATACTGTAAACTGATTGGAGTGCCTTGTATTGTTTGTGAATTCTCGCATTGGTTGGTTTCTCTTTTAGTATCTTTCGTCCACCTTTGCAAAACATATCTTGTTGGGATTTCTAAAATCTTTTATTTTTAAATTAAGGACCTTTAAAGCGTGCCTGCATAAGATGCCCATAAACCCGAACTTCTTGTCACTACAAGAAATTGTGGTGTTCGAAGAATCAAGCTCAACAACTTGATCATGCCCCTTCGACAGCAACACTTTATAGCGTGTGACAGTACCATCCTCACCATCAACTATAATATCCCTTTCCATTCTTTTCAACTCGCCTTGAAATGCAAAAAAAATCGAGTATAAACTTTTGATGCATGCTTTTCAATATCAACAATACCCTCAAATAATAGAATCGTCTTGCTTCGGTTGCATTGGAAGGCTTTCTCTAACTCTTTGTTACGCTTGAAATTCAATAATATATCATATTGTTTGACAAAATTTTCAAGAGAAAGAGTTCTTTTGAAGTATTTAGGAAAGAAGCAGTTCATCCCTTCACTTCTTTGTGTCGTCATTTTTTCACAAAAGTGATCTCTCCTATATACCGGAGCCCATTTCTCATGCAATTTGTAAATTCCTTTCATCCATGAGTTATTAGTGAGGGGGCCTATTTGTTTGTCTTTTCTGGCCCATCTGATTGTGGTGAGGTGGTGAGGACTACTCTGGTGGTCTTAATGACCGTCTTGAGGATCACTCGGGCACAGGATTTTAGAGATTTGACTGTGGAGAGTTCTTCGGCTTCTATTATTGATTGGATGGGGAGGCCTGAGCTTTGTGCATGGAGATTTGTTCACCTTGTTCGTTTGGTTTGGTATATGAGCAGGAATCGGAACATCTCGTTCCATCTTGTGTCTCATGGGGCCAACTCGACGGTAGAGACCTTGGCTAAGAGGGGTGCGGAGAGGACTTTGATGTTTGAGGGGGCTCCTTCTCTGGAGATGATGCAGGAGGATTGACTAGGTGGGTGGTGTAGGGATGTCTATGTAGTGGTTTAATCGGCTATTTTGGGTGGTTATTCCTATGTATTTTGGATTCTTGCCCCATGCTTGTGACTAGTTTCTCTTGCATGGGTGATTGCTTTCTTCCCCTTTCTTGATCATTTATATAATTCATCATTTATCAAAAAAAATATAAAAAAAAGATCATATTTTTCAAGTAGGGCTTTCTAACTCAAATGAAAGTCTTCTACAACGTTGTTCTCATGGATGCAATCATAAAAATCCTTCTTGAAATTACGATCATCAAATCAAATATGTTTGATAGTTTCTTTGCAGCATTCTGACATATATGCCACAAGCATAATCGATGATGTGTTTCAGGCATGTCCTCTTCAATAGCTATTGCCATTGCCTGGCATTGATCTGTAGGAATAGTTTTTGGCGCTTGTCCATCCACTGCATCCAAGAAAACTTCAAATAACCAAATAAAAGAATCATTCATATCATCTTGAAGAAGAGCACCGCCAAACAAAATAAACATTCCATTGGTGGTTAACTCCAACAAATGGGGCAAATGACAAATCAAATTTATTTGTGCAATAAGTTGTATGAAAGCAGAGAAAATCGCCGAAATACTTGTAATTTGTCCCTGGCCTTTCATCTGCCCAAAAGATATTTGTCATGTGATCCTCCTTGTCAATTTGAACAACATAATAAAATGAGGAATCTTGAGCAGCCTTGCATCTAAAAAAATCTAAAGCCCTTTGTGCAGCTCTCTTTTTAAGATTACTCTTATTCCTTCTTTGTAGGTAATTATGGCAATCTATTCCCACAAATCCAACATTTCTAGACCCTCGAGATTCTTGGCTCATATATTCAAAAAATTTAGACCACCAATTCTTGACTCTGCCATTGAATCTATAATTTCGGCTTGAGCAGGTGCAATTTTTATATGTGACCTTAAAAACTAAACCTTTCTTGGGGTTGTAAGTTCATGATTGTGTTCTTCATGAAAATTTTTAATAACCCAATCTCTATTACTTTCCAACGTCACTTGTAAAAAGGTTTGACAGTTTGGTTTGGTATTAGCCCGCTCATTTCGTGTCATATGTTTGACATGCTTTACTTTCTCACCTTGTCTTGATCAAACAAAATCCTCCCTCTAAGGTTTTCATCTCTTTGTCGTAGTATATCATATTTTCGTATACTAAAACCTTGTCATTTTATCATAGTTATTATAAAACCAACCAATATGCATCCTCCTCACTTGAGAAGGTCATGCCAATTAGTGGTACTGCATCACCTTTAAAAACATTTTATGAATGATATAAGAGACCTAAAACATGTTTGTAGCAGGAAGCCATACTCAAATAAAATAAAAATAATATATAGCAAAAAAGATGAAAATGCATACCCAAAAGATTCTCCATTGCTGTTATTTATTCCTTGTAAATAATAATTGATACATGTCTAATTGAATAGAAAATTTTAATTAATATCAATAACATTTTATAATCAAATATCCCAATAATATTTCTACTTGGTTGGTAATAATAATTTTCAAGCTATTAATTATTGTCAAAATCAATACAGAGACGATTTTGAAGTTATGATGATTCCAAGAATCAATTCTCGTCCACTAATGTTTTTTTTTAAGAAAATAAAAAAAAAAATCTAAAAGAAATAAAGTGAAAGTGAAGAGATTATCTACCCCTGTACTTGTATTTGTAGACTCAAGGAGAAGTCTACATAACCTCTGTAGTTGTAGACTCAAGGAGAAGCCAAATGGAGGGAGAGAGAGATAGCGAGCTTGCAGGCTCAAGAAGCCAAACTGAGGAGAGAGAACGTAAGGAGAGAGAGAAAGTGACGAAAGAGAGAGAAAGAACTTTGTTTAGAAGAAGATGGAGATTGGAAAGAGAAAGATCTCTTTAAAGAAATTCTGATTTTAGATATTTCTAATTTTTTATTGAAGTGTCTTTTTTTATTTGCTCAAAAATAGAAAAAAAAAAAGAAGAAGAAGAAGCAAAAAGTGCTTATGTGGCACATGGAAGCTCTTTATTGGAGTTGGGGTATTTAGCAAATACCCTGACCGGGTATAAGTTTTTTTCCCAGTTTCTTGCAATATGTAAATACATGTAATTTCTGTTTAAACAGCCCAGTGGATTTTTTACAACTTTATAGGACTATTATACTGATATTCCCTCAGCATAAACATGCTACTCCCTTACCAACGTCTCTTAGGCCATACTTCAGCCATATGATTGGTGTTGCATTTTTTTTTGTTTGGTTATGCATGTATGACTAGTGAATAGTGATATCATAAGCTTGGTGATAAGTTAGCATAAGCCCATAAGCACTACAGATTTCATTCCAGTCATATTTTATTGACCTACATCGGGTTTTAAGTTTATATACTTGTATAGTTGTGCATGTGTGTTACATTGATGCATTGGCTAATTTTTATGGACAACAATATGCTCTTGGCTAAGTTTTATGGTGAATCTCAGTTATTTTATTTTTATTAATTTTTATATTATTTCATATATATATATATATATATTTTTTTTTTAATTTATGAATTCTAGAATCTCAAGGTTTACATCTCGATTATATTTGAAATATACTCTGATTTTCCAATCCTATTCCATTTTGAAACCATTGGATCCATAGCTTAAAGTACATATCCCTTATGCTGTGGAACTTTTGTTCCAGAGAATCTTTTCAATTGAAAAAAAAAAAATTAAAGTGTCAAATTTTTATAATTTTTGGTACTATCTTAAGATATCTTATGTTTACAGTGATACAGAGAAGTGAAGCAAGGGATGTATGGAGCCCTTGGTGGAACCATGGAAGGATCTAATCTGTGGTAAGTGAGATTCAGGTTTTTTAGTCAAAGTTTAGGTCTGATTTTATTGAATGAAAGTGATTGAATAGAGACCAAGGGCTATGCTCTATTATTAATCATGACCATTTTTTTACTATGCTGCAAACAAGTGTTTGCCAAAACTGTTTGGCATTTTTTTAATCATGAAATTGTTCTTGTGCATTTAGAATTCCTTGAAGTTGAAATAAAATGGGTCTGTAGAAATATTGGTATATTCGAAGATTTCTAAATGCACATTTTTGGATCTAAATATATTTTTGTTTATTTATGACTGCTTAAGTGACTCCAATTATTATATATTTTACTAAACTAGGTAGATGGATTACTCATTTAGTTTACAAGAGGTTACTTGATTAGATGTTCTGAAGGTATGATAATGCATACAGAGTATGTGTTCATAGTTGTTTAGTAGGACCTGATTTTTATTGTAATCTATTTTTCAAATTCTCAACCATAGTAATAGATTACTTGCTTCACTTTCCTTTGAAAAATAGGCCATCTAGTATGTTGTGTTCTTCTATAATTGTTTCCAACATCTGTAACTGTCACCGACATGTGTAATCCATTCTAGGTTCCAAGGGCCAGCTAAATAATTGTGTATCAAGCTGCTGGCAAGGGCCAGCTTTGTCATCTTCCCTAGGTTCCCAAACCTATATAATATATAATGTCACCTCTCTCATTTCTTATATGGCTGTGTATACTCAGTGCAACAGATATGTGGGTTCAAACCCCCTTAGCTGCAATTTTAGCATATATTTCTCATGTATGAGTTGCCATTATTTAGGAATCAATACCAAAGCAAGGCCAGACTAGGCTTGGTTGGGGCCCTAACATGGCCTTACCATTCTGTTAGGGCTGAGCATGGCTTGGGCCTTCAGCTTGTTTCTTCTAAAGTGTGGCAAGATCATCCTGGCCTGGCCACACCTAAATGTAAGTCTAAAAGTTGGATGTTTCTTTGAAACTGGAACTGAATGGGTAGACCCAAGTCATACCAAATGGAGGTATAGGGTTATTTGTTTTATTTAATTTTTTGCAGGCCAGATAATCCTTCAAACTTCAAATTACTGATGGAGGAGTACATCAGCCTTCTTACAGGCACGCTCTCTGTATTGTGAATTTCTTTTTTTTTTCTTTTTTATAATAATAATAATAACAATAATAATAATAATAATAATAATAATAATTATTATTATTATTATTATTATTATTATTATTATTATTATATATATTTTTTTATGTGTGTCATATGTATGCATACAATTGGTATAGTCATTTATAACTCTTGATTGCTAACAGATCTTTCTAGGAATATTATGCAAGGAATTGCTCTAGCATTGGGTGGGTCACCAGATGAATTTGGTGGTGAAAGAGCTGGAAATCCATTTTGGGTGATGCATATTATTGGTTACCCAGGTGCCTCCAATTCAAATGATCCAGAGATGCCTGAAAATGGTATTGGATTGTAAAGTAACAATGTTTGTATATTGTTCGTGGGAGTGTGCTTGGACTTTGCCTTTTTGTTTTTTGCAGGATCTTATATCAGTAATGGTTTTTTATGTCTTCTGTCCAAAAAATGCAGTGCAGCTCACACAGACTATGGTAAACTTTCTGTCATTTAGAGTACAAAACTCCTTGGTTTGCATGAACTTGTCTCCAGCATTATGCTTCTGAGTTTTGTTCATTTTCTAAAAATGACATGACTCATAATAAATAGAAGCTTCCTTAAAAGATTTGCTTGAGATTTTTTGTCAGTCTCCATAGATATATTTGGTATGAAAATCACTTTCTATGGTTTCAAACATTATTAACTGAGTCGTCTTACAATGGTACATAACAGGTCTCTTGACATTGGTTAATCAGGATGAGGATATTCCTGCACTTCAGGTATATTTATACCTTTTCGTATTAAAGACTTTTTTTCTTAGTTTTCCTTGGAAAATCTGTTAGAACAGAGGATTAAAGAGCAATTATCTTCTCCTTCACAGCTTCCTTCGGTCAATAGTATTCCTTGGAAATATGGCTGTTCTGTTCCTGGTAAAGCTGTAATTGATCACAAAAGAGTGGACATCCAACAATTTTCCCTGACAGGAAGATTCATTTGTTCTCCACCCTAGGAGCTCCTTAGACATTGTCATACTAGATTGTGCTGTAAACTTTGTAGTTGCTCTGGAATACACATATTTGCCTCTGAAATTCTAAGAGGCAAGTTATTTCTTGAAGGAACTCCGTAAGAATTTACCCTTTCAAAACTTCTTTCAACAAAACTGAGAGCATCTCTATTTTTCCATCATTGAGAAATTCTACCAAAAAAACAAAAAAGAGAAGGTCTACAAGTCCTCTTGACAGCCTTTTATCTAAAATTTTCAGTCTCAGAGCTATCTCCATATTATAAAAACTTCTTAGGGCATTATGCTTTAAAAAAAAAGAATGAAAGAAATTTGCAGTCTTGTTTTTTGAAAACTTCATTAGAGCCTTTAATACCCCTTCACCAGTTATTCATCGTATATAATTTTCACAAAGCCTACCACTGATACTACAACTGAACATAAAAACCTCGTAAACCATCTAATGCAGACTTCCAAAATGAGAATGAATTACTTGAAATCAAAGCTTAAACTGTTTTAGTTTGAGAATTAAAAAAAAAAAAAAATCAAAAGGAACCCCTTCTAGTACAAATACAAAAGAAAAAAAAGAGGAAACACCTTCTGAAACTGTTTTATGGGATTAAGTCCTCTACGATTGAAGAGACCGGGCTTTTGTTTGAAGTTCTGCATTTTTCTGAATACTGGAATTGTTGCATTTTTCTGAATACTGGAATTGTTCTATTTTGATTTATATTAATCAATTTACTTGGCCACTTCAAAAAAATTAATATGTTGTTGAAGGTGAGAAATCTATCTGGTGAGTGGATATGTGCTGTTCCCGTCCCTGGCACATTTGTCTGCAACATTGGTGACATGCTAAAGGTATTTATCCTTGCCCCAACTTTAGACTTCAAAATTTTATGTATATCTACTTGAAACATGGAGGAACTGCAGATTTGGTCCAATGGTTTGTATGATTCAACTTTGCATTAAGTCACCAACAACTCTCCAAAATTTCGAATCTCTGTAGCCTTCTTTTACGAAGTATGCCTCCTTTTCTTGTTCTCCTTTCTTTCTTTTTCCTTTCACTGTGTGTTGACCTTCATGGATGTTTACATGAGCGCAGCCGAACTTCGATGCTGTTGTAGAACCTTTGGAGTTCTGTAAACATAAGACCGGGGGAGTCGCAAAGTTTGAAAAAGCGGTGTATGGAGACCATTTGGTCAGCAAAGTCCTTACAAACTTTGTGTTAGAAGAGTACTAGTGGTGACTTTGTTCACGTTCTCGTATGAACTGATAAATTACTCCCAAATTTTTTGTAGATGAGACTTGATTAGAAGTATCAATGGCTTCTTGTTGCTAACATATGCTTATGTTGCTGCTGTCTATGTGTGTGTGTGTCCCCCACCCCGACCCCACTTAGTGAGGATAGGGTAAACCCTGGGCATGACCCCACCACTCACGAGGACCATATATCAGGTTAGCCTTGGGACTCGAACCTGGGAACCTCTAATTCCTGAGCTGGAGAGTCTGCCAATTGAGCTAAACCGTGTGGGTTTAAAGGGTGCAACACAAGGATTTCTCTCAGGAGGTCACCCATCCTAAAGTATTTGGTATGTATAATTGAATTGTGCTAGCAGAATTTGTTTTGTTATTCTGCTTGAATAATGAAAACTTCACTTATGCTACCAGATCCTGTAAATGAATTTTGTTTCAAAGAGACAATCATCATTAGTTGAAATTTGGGTCACCAAGAAGATTTATTGTGATTTGGATGGAGGAGACCTTTTGTGTGTATAATATAATTACTTCCTTCCCAGAGCATTCTAGAAATCCCAGTACACCATGAATATATCTGCAAGGCTTCAATCCTAGTGTCCATCAATTGAAAGCTTTTACTGCTAGAAGTGGTTTTGACCAAGGAAACCAGTTTCGTATTGTCTACGTTTTTTTTTTTAATTTTTAATTTTTTTAATTTTAATTTTTTTATTATTATTATTGTTTTGGAAGGTAATATATATACATATATAATAGAAAATAAAAATAGAGAACAATACTCGTATGTAAATGCAGGAAACCAAGGAAGCCTGGAACCTATGATTCCCTATTGCAAGAAGCCTTCTGCTGCAGGATTAGAAATCAATGGTCTTGTCTTGAGCAAGGTTGTCAAATCATAAATCAAATAAAAAATCATCTTGTTTTGAGCAAGGTTGTCGAATCGTAAATCTTAATTTTTATAATAATTTTAGTAGAAGTAGAGATTAGGATTTAGGTTTCGAGACTTTTTTTAGAAAAATGGTTTTTTAATTGTTTAAAATATATAAACAACATTAACTTTAGGACCAAGGATTAGTCGTGGTGTGGGCAAGTTGGCCTGGACACCTCGGTTATCAAATA
>JAUPMG010290584.1:0-17581 GCA_031762675.1 Pachysandra terminalis | reverse complement strand
CTCCCCCCCCCCCCCCCCCCTCTTTTACAATTAAAATTTCACCACTAAATCTTCAGCTTCAAGCTCCAAAGGTAAATCATTACAAAAACATGGTAATTCTTTCTCCTTTCTAATTTTTGTTTTCAGTAGGAGGTGTTACTATAGTCACACAACATGATTGAACAACCTTCAAGCATGGCTGAATGTTAAGTGATTGAAAATTAGTCAAATCACAAATTGTAACCTACTCCTTTTTTAGATAGATTCTTTTATTTATTTATTTTTTATTTTCGGAGTTTCTATTTTTGAATAGTTTATTTATGCGAATTGGTTGAACCACTAAAACCGGTATCCATTCACTTTTTTGGTTCTCTAACCGGTCCAGTTCTGATAACATTGATTTCAAACATTTCAAGTAAATATTTTTGAGCAAAAGTTATTTGTTTTGTTTTTTATTTTTCCATTTTTATCCAAAATTGAAATTTTGCATAACATTACAACATCACTACAAAAATTCAACCATAGGTTAAAATACAAATTCAAAATGATAATAAATTCAGTGTCAATGTCTTACAGTGCACATTTTTATGTAGGTGAATATTCTGATTTTAATAATTCTGATTCTTGAAGTCAAAATTGACCAATTGCAGGCAAAGTTTTGTGGACAGATGGATATGGGAGAGGCATGTTTCAGATCTGCGTTATGTGTCATATTTAGATGTCAATTGGGACCAAATATCAAAAGTTATTGAGAAGCTGACTGACAGAAATACGTATCAGGGAATCGGCCTATTAAATTTCAATGAAAGTGAAATTGCTTATTGGCATCATCTGATCCCGGGTGCTGAGCATGTTACTGTGCATTTGGATTACGTTGTGAACAATGTAACTTGGGAGTCCTTATACCCTGAATGGATAGATGAGGAAGAAGAGTCTGAAGTGCCCATTTGTCCATCTCTTCCCAGGCCTGTGGTACCTAGAAAACCACGGCTTGATCTCATTGCCGTTAAGCTTCCCTGCTACAGGTTGGGGAACTGGACAAGAGACGTTGCTAGGTTGCACTTGCAGCTCGCTGGCGCAAGGCTTGCTGCCTCTGCCAAAGGCTACCATCCTGTGCATGTGCTTTTTGTGACAGACTGCTTCCCAATCCTAAATCTCTTCACTTGCAAGGAACTTGTTGTCCGTGAAGGGGATGTGTGGCTTTATAAACCCAACTTGAATTTGTTGAGAGAAAAGCTCCAGCTCCCTGTAGGATCTTGCGAACTTGCGGTTCCTCTCAGGACCAAAGGTCAGTTTTAAACCAGTTATCTCTCTCTCTCTCTCTCTCTCTCTTCTATTATGTATTTCTTCTCTTCCAGTGTACAATCTCCATTTCCTTTTTTTCTTTCTTTATTTCTTGAGTTCTAAAGTGCAACAGATATATCATCCCCTCCAAACTACACACACACACTCGCGCACACGCACACTACTTGAATGTCCATGCATTTCAATCATTTAGAGGATAAAAAATTTGAAATTATTTCTAGGTAAGTGGACTTGGAATGTGGGTGTATCCTTTGGTGCACGTTTTGTATGTATACATCTGTGATCTCCTGATTGATTTCTATTTGAGCTAATTAATTTGTTTCTGTTCCCTTTGGTAATATGCTTTCTATTTTCACCCATTTTTGTTTTGAGCCTTGATTTTCAACCATTAGTCAAAAATTATATTCCTCATCATATTTTTCCAGTGTTTTTTTTTAAACCCAAAATCCCATCTGCCACCACAGGTTACTGTTTTCATTGGTCAAACTCCATCCATACATAGCAACAAACACACACACACACATGCACACGCACACACACACGCATAAGAATGTGAGGAATGCATAGGCTTGAATCATACAAATGTGAACAAATCAAGGGTGATTAGGCCCATGGAATTGTATGATCCACCCAGGAAGTCTCCTTTGTTAAAACAACCCCCCAAAAAAATGACTAATCACTTGATTTATGTTGTTTTCAGTCGAGAAAATAAGAAGGAAAACAAAATGCTATAAACAGATAGAGAAGAAAAACCTAAATATTGGATGTTTAAGTTAATTTGATTAATCAACTTTTAGTATGTAAGATCTCCTTCATTCTGTCCATGATGTGGTGGGTCCAATGTCTGAATGTATGCCACATACAGAATTTCGAAATGATTTGTTCATTTCAAGGTACTAAGAAATAATATACTGTTTCTTGAAAACAGATCGAACGTACTCAGGAAATAGTCACCGAGAAGCATATGCAACAATCCTGCATTCAGCTTATGTATATGTCTGTGGGGCCATTGCTGCAGCTCAGAGTATCCGCATGGTGGGTTCCACTAGAGACCTTGTTATACTTGTTGATGAGACAATCAGTGAGTATCACAGAGGGGGCCTCGCGGCAGCAGGTTGGAAGATTCGAACAATACAGAGGATCAGGAATCCAAAAGCCGAGCGGGATGCCTATAACGAGTGGAATTATAGCAAGTTCCGTCTCTGGCAGCTGACAGACTATGACAAGATCATCTTCATTGATGCGGATCTGCTCATCCTTAGAAACATTGATTTCCTGTTCGGGACGCCAGAAATAACTGCGACAGGAAACAACGCTACCCTCTTCAACTCCGGTGTGATGGTGATTGAGCCGTCAAACTGCACATTTCAGCTGCTAATGGATCATATCAACGAGATCGAGTCTTACAATGGTGGGGATCAGGGGTATCTGAACGAAATCTTTACTTGGTGGCATCGCATCCCAAAACACTTGAACTTCTTGAAGCACTTTTGGGTAGGTGATGAAGAGGAGAAGAAGCAAATGAAGACTCATCTCTTTGGTGCCGACCCTCCAATCCTATACGTCCTCCACTATCTTGGTCTGAAGCCGTGGCTGTGCTTCCGGGACTATGATTGCAATTGGAATGTAGACATACTGCAGGAGTTTGCTAGTGATGTTGCACACAGGCGGTGGTGGAAGGTGCACGACACAATGCCTGAAAACTTGCAGAAGTTCTGCCTCCTGAGATCGAAGCAGAAGGCAGGTTTGGAATGGGACCGGAGACAAGCTGAAAAGGGAAACTATACAGATGGGCATTGGAGAATTAAGATCAAGGATCAGCGTCTTCAAACGTGCTTTGAGGATTTCTGCTTCTGGGAGAGCATGTTATGGCATTGGGGCGAGACAAATTGGACGGACAATGCAACCATCACTCCAACACTGCCTACAATTACTACAGCTTCTCTTTCTAGTTTGTGAGTCATAGAATCATATCTCCATTATTCTTTTTTTTCCCCCCTTTGTAGATGACACGAGCTCAACAGTGTTGTAAACACATTGCAATATCTTGGTATCATAGATTCTCAAGTTTCAATCTTTATTTCTCTGTTTCAGTTACAGCTTTGTATTGAAATTGCTAGCTACCTCTAATAAGGTTTGAATCCCAAATACATAACTGTTATTACAAAGAGAATCTACAGTTTTCTCTCACAAATAATTTCTATGCTTTCATGTTTAGCAGATAACAGTTATAATAAGTTTAGTCAAATGATCGAAGACGACGGCGCAGGTATCCATTCATTGCCTTGAATGAAACTCTGTAATGAATAAGCGTTAACATGCTTGGCAGGTATCTGACTACTCCACGGCACCCTTGCCGGCAAATTTGCTCCGGGGCCGGAATTCTGAAACTCGCCGTAATACAATGTGGACAGGCTAAGGTCACCATTCCAAGGCAACCATCCTTCTGGGGATATAAGGGCATCCAGATTGCAGTGTATGAGAACTGCCCTCGAGTAATCCTTCCATGGCCTTCCCAAGTAGTTCTTGTGAGCCTTAGGTTTGCTATGATACAATCCCATATATTTTTCTGTACCATTGATCACACAGTTTTGGAAAACAAAACCGGTCGATTGCGCGGGATCTGTTCGGCCATGTGCTGTAATCGCATTTGTTTCACCCTTTTCAGGATTAAGTTGCCGGGGTCTAACCAGGATTAGGGTGCCTTGGAAGACTGCCGCCGAACCTCCGAAAATGAAGTCCACATTGCCTTCGATGCGGCATGATTTGTAGAATTGACGCAGGGTATGCGCGTAGAGGGTGTCTTGATTGCCAAGGAATTCGCAGTTTTCGATGATCGAACGATCACTACCCGATCGGAAGGCTACGGCCTGGTGTTTGTCGGGGCCCGCTGTGTTCTCGAAGGTCAGATCACGGGCCATGAATCCATCTCCATTAACTCCTGCATCAGAGTAATTAGCAACATAGTACTTAGTAGATATTGACGGCTATGGAGCCAAAAATAGGTGGTAGGTCCCACTAATTTGAAAGTGTTGTGGTGTATAAGACTCGGATCATAATTGCGGTCTATAATTCTAAGGCTGCATTTGTTCCGGCTTATGCTTTTGGATAAGCACTCATTGGATAAAGACTCAATAAGAGCACTTATCCACAACACCAATAAGCTACTTACTTGAAGAGAATAGCGTTTGGTAAATATATTTATTTAAATGCCTGTGAAAGTTTAGGGGGTAAAATAGGTATTATAAAACTATCATGAAAGTTTAGAAATAGCTTTCGGCATTTGGTAAGTACATTTATTTAAGTGCTTATAAAAGTTTACGGGTAAAATAGATATTATGAAAATATTACTAAAGTTTAGAAATAGCTTCCTTCGTAAGCTATTAGAGAAGCTGCTCTCAAGAGCTTCTCCTTATGAGTAGCCTTTACGTACTGTTATGGGTAAGCACTTACCCATTAAGTGTTATCAAACACACTTTTAATTTTAAAAAGTGCTTTAATAAGCTATGAGCTTAAATAATCACTAGTATAAGTTAGGCAAAACGCAGCCTAAAGTTGAGTTCTTGCAATGTTCCAACCGGTCCAACCGTGAGTCGAGTAGTGAGCCACGTAGGCTAGCCAAAGCAAATTTAAATAAATTTCTTTTCGGTATGGTACCGTATTACACGTACCAACAGTTGCGGTATTGTAAGTGGAAATGCCAGGCTGGCCCACATTCAGAGATCCCGTGATGACGGTTTTACCCATGCCATCGCCTAAAAAGACCACGTTTTTCTTCTCTAACGGAACCCTAACGGTCTCCTCGTAGATCCCTCCTTTTATCTTAATCACAAACCTGTGCACCCCGTCGTTATCCGGCGCCGCGTCCACGGCCGCTTGCACTGTCTTATAACATCCTGCACCCTCCTTGCACACCGTCGCATCCGCCTTTAAATTAGACGGAACACCGCCCCTGAACTTCAATCCCGTCCCACCAACTCCTCTACCCTCCCAAAACCCGGATCTCTCGGTCATAGGCGGTTTCCAGAAAGCGGTTTCGTTTCCAAACAGGTCGTAAGAAACGATCATGCTAAGAGCATTGCTGGTCAACCCAATCAACGAGTTAAGGAACGCCATCGCATCGTTGACTTTTTGAGTGTCGTTGACGTATTTGAGGGCGGACCAGCAATCGTACTGGTTCGTAAGGGCCGAGCTCATCCAGGCTCTTGCGTCCTTGGTTTTGCCATGTGGTAAAAAGTCTACGGATGACGTCAGCCGGAATTCTGAGTTGTGTAAGACCTCCATGCAGTTTTTTTTAGCCGTCGTGACGTTGGGGTTGGCGGAGGAGGAGCTGAGGTAGAGTTGCACCATCGATTGAGCGGTTTTGAGCTTCGTGATTGAAACCCACACAGCAGATTGGATGATTTCGATGGGTTTTGGGTTCTGGGGGAGATGTCTTGATTGGATCAAAGCTGTTTCGCAGGTTTCCGGGAACCGGGTAGCTTTGCAGGCTTGGTGGATCTCAGATGGGACTGAACTACTTGAAGCTGCAGGAGCTGCTACATGGGAGAGGAAGAAGAAGAGGATGAGAGAGTAAAGAGCGATATAGATCTGAGAAGCCATGGAGTTGAAGAGATTAATTCAAACCCTAAAGTTTGAAAGGTTTTATAAGTATGATCACATGATGCGATGAGGTCCGTGAGATTTGTGTAGTGGAGGTGGTTTGGTTGTTCGTTAGGGAAACCCCAAAATGGGAAAATCTATAAGAGTCGATTGGAGAGAGAGATCGTCCGATGAACACTGCTGTGTCTCCGGCGACATCAACCATATCATGCCACGTATGTAAAACTCCTGAACCGTAACAAACTTAACCAGAACAACAGGTTACCGGTTTCATGGGAATTGTTGATGTAGTGAAGAACTTCAGAGGATTTTATCGGCACTATGGTTTCAAGGATCGGCTGATACCGTTCCGTACCGGACGGTTCGGACCGGGACTGGACAGGACCGGTCCGGTTTCAACCCGCAATACAAGTCTTTGTATCTCTTGGTTTTGGACCGGCGATCCGGCGACCAGTCTCACCGGTTCCTCCGGTCCGCCGATCCTTCCGATCCAACGACCGGTTCGGCTGGTCCAGCGCAATCTGAAATTTAAAATTTTTTTTTTTTTGTTTTCTGTACTGGATCCGAACAGGCCAGTACCAATCCGTACTGGCGATCCGGACAAGAACCGGTTCTGGTATTTAAAATCCTGCTATGAATGGTAAACTTCTTGTATACCGAGAGAAATTGTCCTCCTTTTATACGTTCATATACTGTAGAATGTGTTAACCATTTTATTGTCATTTTATATTTTTTTATATAATTAAAAGAGGTAAAATAGGTTATTTAACCCATAGAATAAATCAAAAGACAATATAAATTATCCTAGAGTATTTCGCCTGGTCCAAGGAAGTTGGACTATCGGCTGGAGTGTGTGCGGACTTCTGCCACGCGTCCAGCTGATAGTCTCGTACACGTAATGTTAACACGTGAGGTGCAAACTTCTGTTAAGTTTTATTTTAAAAAAAAAAAGAAGGTAAATTTGAACCTCATGGAACTTCCGTGAAGCTCCTTTCTTCAACCTCTCTCTTTCTCTCCAAGACAGTTTTAACTGCTTGATCGACAGAGTTGAACCTTCGACGACAACTCCAAAAGAACAAGTATTTCTTCGCGTAAGAAGAGAGCCATTCGAGTACGGACTCCTTGTTGTGGTGTCCCGTCTCATAATGGGATGGGGCCCACGTGTTTCCTCAGCTTGGTGCGAGATAAGACAAAAAGAAAAAAGAGTTGAAAGGTCAAACGGCCGAAGCCCAAAGGGACATTAGGGAAACCGAAAAGACAAAATGCATGTTCGCATTTTGTTACGTGTTTTGTTACACGTGATTATGCCTATATAAAGGGGCATAGTCGGAGCCATTGTACGGCATCTAGAGAACTCAGCTTCCATAGCTGAAAGAAATTTTACACTTCAAGAGAGAGAGATGTAAGATAAGAATAGAGTTATTCTTGTAAAATGGAATGCTACTTGTGACGTAGTCATCCACAAGTATAGATTCATTCTAGCTCAGCAGAAAATTGACATTGAGATACTATTACAATCCTTATACGGGTATGTTGATGATTCGATTTGAGAATACTTCGCAAGTGCACGAGTTCGAATGTAGCTCGTCAAGTACAAGTGTATCGTATCCAAGAGACTGAGACGATTGGCTTGATTAAAAGACTTGACTCCTAACTAGTTCAAAACAGGATTTGTTTGGATTTTTTTAAAACTAAGAATTAACTAAATAAAATGAATCTAAATGCAATGAATTAAAAGTGGTAAATTTAGCAAGAGAGAGTTGGTCTAAGGATTCAAATGCACCACTAGCCTCCTAAATTTGGATAACCAATCTAACCTAAGAGATTTGATTAATTTGTATAACCAATTGGGTGTTGACTATAAGTCTTACCAATTACAAGCGAAATTATGCAAATTGGATCATGGCATAACCCATCTTCGATTGGCACAAGTTGTATACACTAACTGCTCTAAACTAGGGTTGTAAGACAACTTGTCTTCTCTAAACATGGGTTATCCAATTAGCGCATTCACAATCATGAGAAAACCATTGCAAAACCATCATACTCTTGACTATAAGACTAAATTATGTTTAAATATTAATCTCAAGCAACATATATTCAAATCAATGAAATATAAATTCCAAGAGATCAAATAACTCAATAAAATCAATTACCATGAATGTAACCCTCAAGGTTAAGCAATCTATACAAGAGAAAATTAAAAACCCTAAAGCAAAATTGATAAAACCCTAAAGCAAAATTGATAAAACCCTAATTTACTTGGCTAGGGTTTCATTGAAACCCTAGAAATAAGATTAGCCGACCATGAAAGTGGAGGAAGACAAAGTGTGATGACGATTGCGATCGGCAAACGCCCCATTCTCTTTCTTTCTTTCTTTTTTTTTCGTTCTATATTCTCTTCTTTTTCCCCCCAACTCGTCCTCTTCTATTATGTTTAAGTAACACATCCCCTCTGGCTGAACCGGTTTTTCCCTTTTTCTCTCTAGCCCATTCGGTTCCTTCTCTTTTCCAAACTACCCATTCAGTCATCCTCTAAACCCTTTCGTTTTTTCTTCTTTTCTTTCCCCTCCACCTTCTTCTTTAGCCAATTCGGTCCTTTCTCTTCTCCTTCAGCCAATTCCGTCCCTCTCTCCACTGAAGCCTGAACCGATCTGGTTTGAATTTAGTGGGTTCGACCCACACATGAGGATCATTCTGAATTGCCCATAGATCGACCAGCAACATTGTACCGCGAGAAATATGGTAACCTTACGGGCCAGCCGGGTACAATCGAAGGGTTTCTTTGATGGTGCTTTGAAGATATGGAAGCTTGGGGACATCAAATTCGTCGAGCATTCGGGTTTGGCCCACTTGAAGATCGATCTCGGCTTGGGCCTTCTTGAGGACCTCTGGATTGTTCAGCAAAAGTGACATTGCCCATTCCATAGTTCCAACGGCTGTATCTGTTCTAGCCCCTAACATAACTAAGAAAAGTAGGAGATAGGCTTGATCCGTGCAGTCGGTAGCCTTGGTCGGCGGGCTTAGCTTACCGGTAAAGCTTTTCCTTCTTCCTTTCATGCTTTGGTCTTCAGCGCCTCTTGTGTCACACCCCTGGTCTTGGTGTCTCAGATCCTTAGGTGGGATGGCACGGATCACGAGGCGTAGCTTTCGAGATCCATTTCTGGACCGCAGATCACAATATCATAACCAAAAGCAATAAAGAGATAAAATAATTCAATTTATTTCAAATACCCAAAATACACGGAAGCTATACAAACGATAAATCAACTAACTGAAAAATGGCTTCAAAGGAACCTTACAATAATAATCACAAGAACATGGTTCCAACTACAATATTACAACATGAAAATAAAAGAACAACAACATCTTGTCCTCTCAATGTCGACTTGCAACGTAAAATGTTACATCAGCATGGAATGCCTTGTAAGTAACATAACCGTCTTACCTCGGTCATATCACTCAATCCAGAACACTTCAAGATAATCACATAAATATCAATGTAAATAAAATAAAATATGCATGATTCAATTATGAGATGTTTATGATATGAATGTCATTCACACGAAGTTCACCATATCGCTTTACTTTAGAGTGTACAATACCTCATGGTCCAGCGTAGACCGTAAAGGGCCTCGCAAGATCCCTATTCTTATTTCGTAGTCCTTTCAACCACAGGTCTAGTCAACCCACCAGGAACACACAGGAACCTCTATTTCTCCACCAATCGGGTACACTTAACAACCAAATTAATACAGTATGAATGAAGTTATTATTTATTAGGACCTTAGTGATATAATCCAAAGAACAACTATCCACGCACCCATACTCGTCGATAATTCCTTAGAACCCATCACAGACGCCCTACCCTCGATAAAACAAATCAGATCTAACCACCTATATTCATATTCTCAAGGCATTGGAGTCATAACTCCAATCCAATAAGTCTAGGTTATAGGCTAGTTGGTAAGAGTTGGGATCACATCACATGACTCACTATTAGCATTCTATAAATCTCAATAGGCATCACTATCACGTCACTCCACAACCTCCCACACTACCTAAACCGAGTCCAGTCAACTATCATACTTTCTATTCTCATATCTAAGTTGTAGGTTGGTTGACATGAGTTGGGAGTATCACAAAAATAGGCACGCAGCCATCACAGTAGGCACACAGCCAATAATCATAGGCACACAACCCATACTATACCTCACTAGGTCGTAAGGAACCATCCCAAACTCGATCAATAGCTCAAACCAACCGAATCTTGTCTGTTTGTAAATCTGCGATCGATCACATCTCACTGTGATTGATCGCATTTGTGATCAATCGCACCTGTGTGATTGATCGCACACAGCCCAAAAAACTTGTTATGCAGTTTTTCTGAGAAAACCAGAAACCAACACATGATCATTCCTTTCAAATGCTTCGTAAAACAAATTCAAATCACACTTATCATCACTACATAACACTAGAAATCAAAATCAACTTTCCTCATGCTTTCAAACGATCTAAAACACATGCTTTCACATACATAATATTTTCTGCAATTCTTCTAAAACAGAAATCAAGATCAAACAATATGAAATAAATAAGAACAGGAAATGTACTTACTTGGATTCGAAATTGGATACTAGAGGATAGAAATACGACTAGCTTCGATTTCCTCTCCTTCTTCCTTCTTCTTCTTCTGCAAATTCCCAATACAATATCTCAGATTTCTCTTCCTCTTCCTCAAGCACTTATTCTCACAAGATCTCAATCTCTCAAGCTCTCTAAACCTTTAAATTTAGCAGCAAAACAATCGTGATTCAAAGACTGCATGGGAGAAGGATATACGGATCCTCTCTCTACTATCTCTCCCTCTCTCACACGATAAAACCACGTAACAGAGACGAGTTCAACGCACTATTCGTGCATTGGACTCGTTCAAAGCTTTCAAATTAATTTAACACTATGCCCCAAATCCTATATAATTACACTAAAGCCCCAAACATTAAAATCAAACTACAATATCACCCTTATGCTAAAATAAACATGCAACTATATAATAATAAATCTAGAAATTAACTAAATAAAAGGATAAAATTAATTTAAAGAGTTTAGGTCACTACATCTTGGGGATTTGAGCTAGGATCATCCCAAGTCCGAGTTTTCAAAGCTTGACAACTTTAGACTTGATTTGACCCGATCTTAAGCCAAATTATCCCGAGCATTGCCAATCCTGCAAAGCATTAGAAATGCATCAATTCATTTATTTAAGCATAGCTTGGGGACTAAAAACCATAAGTAATAGGCCTAAAACTGTGAGTGCTACACACTTATCATATGTGCATCCATCTTTTTTTCATTTTGGTGAAGATATTCTGTAATCCAAGAGGTACTATCCTCTTGAAGTTGTATTCTCATTATCTCATAGAGGAAATTTACTTGGACTAGGTCCCGTGGTTTTTCCCTTCAAGGGTTTTCCACGTAAAAATTCCGGTGCCACTTTGTTGGCTATTTTTGGGTTTCCGTTTTTCGCATTTAGTCGATTCTCATAATTTACGCAGAGACGGGAAAAGTCAGTGGTTTTCTCAACAAGTAGTATCAGAGCCAAGTTGGTGTACAAGGTACAGATACATTATCAATGGGAGCAACCAAATCGGTGTGCTTATCCTTGTACACAAGTTGTCAGTTTTTTTGTCCTGTGTTAAATTATGGAGACCAGTACAAGTAGAATGGTCAGTCTCAATGGCTCCAACTGGATGATTTGGAAAGCTAAAATGGAAGACCTATTATATTGTAAAGACTTGTACGCACTCATAGAGGGTGATAATGCCAAGCCAGAAAATACGAAGGAAGATGAATGGAAGAAATTGATCGAAAAACTGTTGGGTTTATGTCACGACCCGAACCCAATAGACCACTGGGGGCTCAACGAGGTCCAGATAGTGACCTTCACTTCCTCGGAAGGAGAGTGACAGTCGATTCAAAGGCAGTAGTAAAATTGAATGGATTTACATTCACAAAGAAAATAAGGGAATATTTACATAATTACATTAGATAGCAGCGGAAAGATCAAAATATAAGTTATAGGTAAAAAAAATCAGATTTTATAACTAAGGAGATACAACCTAAGTATCTTCCAACAAAAGACATTAACTGATAGTGTATCAAAAATAATTACAAAAGTGCAGTCACTGAGGCGTGTAGAATTCGTCCTCTTCCCCATATTCTTCTTCAACAATATGCTCGTCAGCAGCTATAATGTCTAAGTTCCTTGAAATTGTTTGCTTAAAAGCATGAGCTAACTAGCTAGTAAGAATTAGATTCAGGAACATATAATGTAAACCCTAGAGTCTAAACAACCACAATAATTCAAGCACAAACAACAGGAAGGAATACAACAATGCAATGCATGAGGCAAATTGATTATTAAATGAAATGACATGCATCTAAAACTATAACCATCACCAAGGTGACTTATCAAACAACCTACATGCTGTGCAAATGCAAACTCTGATAGAATGTCAATGTGAATTCTTTCCTCCTAATCTAGCCTCTATTCAGGATGTCCTAACACTTGAATTCACCCCAAGGTGTTCCAGCAACCTGAAATCATCCCCCCGTGTAACGGTCCATGGAATAGGATTATTCTACGTGTACAATGTAGTTTTTAAGGGTTTTCAACCTAGGAGGCACAATTCGCCCACTTATTTTGATCAGTGGTCCCTTGACCGAGACTTGCAGCCACCTGCGGTATCCTTTAGGAAATCATGATCACTTGACTAGACTACAGAGGCCCACCTCTGTTCCTTGGGTTTGATGCCCATTGGCAAAGGAATAGTGTATTGGGTTAGCTACTCCCTCAACTCGGTCTCGCCAGTCTCTTCACTAGATGTGGACTCACACCACTCTCATTTCCATCCACGAGATACAACCGTGAGGTCTCGGGTTACAGGGTCATACTCTTCGACCACCGAGGTCTAGAGTCCATGAAGTGTAGTGAAACGTGCACATTAACTAAGCAAGCATATTGTGGTGTACAGTGTGAAAGATAACAATCCAAAGTGTGTAATCCATTTATCTCCTTGTATCTCACATGTCATTTCTTTCGTTTAGGTTCTCAAGCATCATTTCTACTATCATTCATACATGTGAGTATACAACATGATTCAATCCATATGTATGACAACAAGTATTAGTTTATAAACCTCAAAGTAAAATGTAAGTAGTCTATTTCGGTGGGGTCCTCGGTGGAGTCTTTGGCGCATTCAAGACTTGCCTCGGTGACCCCTTCGGAGCACCGAAGCTTGGTTCGGCGACCCTCTCAGCGAACCTCTCTGAGATTCGGTAACAAAACCGGGGGTCCTCTCTTGGTGAACTCTTCGGTGACATTTTCGGCGCACCGAAGCCCATTTCGGCGAGCCGAACTGGTCCTCGGTGACCTGTTTAGGCGTGCCGAGGGGTTCACCCTGCACCCAGACAGTGTTCGGCAACGTGTTCGGCGCACCTAGGAGGCCGCCGAACGTCACGGACGGGCCAAATTTTGGGGATTTTTAGTTTATTTCTAGGTTCCCAATGTACAAGAGTAAGGAGACTAACATATGTAAATTGTAAGTAAGAAAAACACAAAATGACCACATTCAAATCATTCAAGCTAGACATACATATTCACCCAACACAACAAGCATGAATCCTGTGAAATTGAAAAGGAAACAAGGATTTAACTAATTATGTTCGTGATTCTATACTTACGTGTTAGGATCAAGCAACAAATACCAACAAATCAACACAAGAAGCTATCTTCCTCTCCAAGCCTTTCTTCCAAGCCAAAACCCAACAAAACTCAAAATAGCTTGTCTCTCAAGCTTCCCATGCAAGACAATCTCCTATTGCCATGTGGCATAATCTAGGCCATCTAACCTAAACCACTTATATCTCAACCCTTCATTTTTAACTACTCACATCCAACCCTTAATTTTTAACTACTCAATCCAAGCCATACACCGCATCACAACATAAGAATTATCATAATGCCATTAGTTCAAACAATTAAAGCTAAGCTACAATACATCACACAAGGACTATAAAATCATCGCATGGGTCAGATTTAATCCGATCGAAAATCAATTCGGCAGATAGAGTCATATCAAGGAATAAAATAATATTAAATACTCATGAGGTGATTTTAGGCCATTACAAATCTGGAGTCCCCGAAATAAGGACTCGAATACAGGGTATTACTCATAGACCAAATCCATGGTCCAATGCAGTGCATGTGAGTGGGTGTACATTAGCTAAACATTCAATCTTTGTGTACAATGTGAAATAACAAGCAAAAAGCGTGTAGATCATCAATCTCTTGAGTAAAATGAATCACATTCTAAGTAACACGGATAGTGGGACCACAAAGAAGAAATCACATAAGATAATCTAAGCATTCACATTGGATGCATCAGATGTATTATCAGTTATAAGTACATTATTCATCCCAATCCAACCTTCATATTCATCAACACATGGAAACGGGTCTATTAAGAGGCACGTATAATAACGATCGCAATTGAACTCATTAAAACATCATACTTGATTGGGTAGATCCTAAGTTATATGCAAGGTACGTTAACCAGTAACTAAAGAGCATACTCCACAAGTTTTCATGTATTGCCATGCAATATTCCACTAGATAAAAACATAGAGTGAGAACCACATCATCAATCATACTAGAGTGTATAATTCATCAATTTGAGTCACAAACCATGCTAATGTGTATCAATTAATAAACATAAAAAATAAGGTTAAGCATTAGGTTCGGCGAGGTCTTCAGCACCCAGTTCGGCGCACTGATGCCTGCCTCGGCGATCAGTTCGGCAGACCAAATTGAGATTCGGTGACGAATCCAGGGGACTAATTCTCGGCACCCTCTTCGTCGCACCGAAGCCAATCTCAGCAAGGTGTTCATGCTCGGTGAGCCAAACAGTCTGCCGATGGCCCAAAAAGTGTTCGGCGAGCTGAGGAGGCCGCCGAACGTCGCGAACAGGCTAAAGACAAGGATGTTTTCTCCCCAAATGAAAATAGAATCAAAGGGAAACAATGTACATGCCTTTAACATCTAAATCTAGCACATTTCATTCATAAAACACGATTTTAAACCAACATTCTAAATTTAGGTATTCAAACCATTCTTCAACTTCCATTACAACCAAGGGAAACCAACTATATGCATTTGTTAACCAAGATCCAACAAATTTCATCTTTAAAACATGATACTAATTCATCAATTTAGATCAAGACATTCAATCCTTTCATTAACATTCTAAAACATGTAAGCACTAGAGATTAGTGAAAAACAACTTAAATCTACTTTAATCAATGAATAAAATGAAGAAATCTACTTACATCCATAAGAAATCCAAGGAAAACATCAAGCATGCAAGACTCCTTCTCCCACCTTCAAGCTTCTCAACCCAAAACCAACAAAACCAAATGAGAGAGAAAGGTATGAGATTCTCTCCCCTCTCTCTCTCCAACAAACAACTCTAGCCAAGTGTCTCCATCTTGGCCCTCTAAACAAAACCACTCCAATCTCAACCCTTCATCTATAACCACTCTAATCCTAGCCTTACACCTTATCCAAACAAGATCAAATCTCAACCCTTGATTGAATGGTGGGTGAGAGTTGGTAATACCCACTACCCACTACCCACTCCCACTCTCCTTCAATCCAAGCCACACAAACAAACACACTTAATCTAAACCACACAAACAAACACAATGCTCAAATGAATCAAGACACACATCACAACTTGATCTAAATGATCAAACACAAAATCAAACATAAAAAAGGGTCATGCTGTGGTGTGTAGCACCAAGGCCAAACAAACACAACATGCATGATCGCACGGTCGGATCTAATCCGAGCAGCGATCCAAACAAAGGGAAGAAACATCACATGACAAAAAATATAAACATGCACAAATTGTTAGGCTAAAGCTGCTATGTTTTATTTCCTATTAAATTATTAAATTAGGTTATCTGACTAACATTGCCCCACACTGCTCCTAAGTCTATCTGGCTGGTCGAATCAGTTTTAATGACTTAAGAAATTTCTAGTGTATTTTATGTGATTAAGGTGTTCTAATCTTAATTACTAAATAAAATAAAATTATCAATCTCATTAAATTACTATCTTATCCTAAGGTCTCAAGTTAATATTCTTAGGGATTATTCAGGTTATCACACCGTCCTTCCGCCAGGAGTGGATCTTGTTGGTTTTGCATGATGGTTCGAATGGACTACCTAAGTGTCACACTCATAGAAAAGAGATGATAAAACGGAAACACAACAGGCTCCCCAGCGGAGTCGCCAAATGTTGATCCCCAAAATTGGTTAACAAACAAGATTAATTATGCTAACTCAAGATGACAGATGTCGATACCTGAGTGGTTAACCAATAAGGGTACGGTGAGTTCGAATGCCTATCTTGTAGTGGCCTAAACTTTGATGGCTGTTCCAATACGAGGTTTTCGTATTCATCAAATACAAGTCAAAAGGAGCAAAGGAGCGGAATCGAAGATCCTAAGGAATGGTTTCAGAGAGAGCACAAACACAGAGGAATCTTGAAGTCAGAGGTTTTAGGTTTTCTCTGTGAATCCTAGATTGCTTCAAAAGTCCATCCCTTGTCCAATGGGAGTGAGGGATTTTATTCCCAAAACTCTTAGAGATGACCAGAGTGACAAGTGTCAACCATCGAGGGTCGGATAAGGTAGGATGTTTCCACACCCATACGTTGATTGTCACCTGTCACTTCATACAAGTGTGAAAGCCACCTTTGCTTGTGTTCAGTCACTTTGATGTGACATTCTCCCCCTTTTGTCATATTATCTAAGTGATTTAAGAGACTCGGGATGTTGTTCCCGAGTGAGGTTCCCTAGGGAATAACTCCCTAGGCTAAGTGATTGTAACACGACTACGAGTATAGTGCTTCTCAACATCCGGTTAAGTCATTACTCGATGTTGTATCACAACTCGTCTTGTGATATAGGGTGCTCTTACACCTAAGATGTTGTCAACCCCGAAACAGCCCCTTCCATTCAGGACTTGGGGTATGAGACAAACCCTACATTTAGAGTGACGTTATCATTTCTCGGATAACCCCTTAGCATGTGAGGGCTCCTAATATGATATGGACCTCGCCACAAGGGTCGAGTCGAGGTTATCAGCCTGATGACATATTGTCCATCTCGAGGTGGGTTAGGCCGTTGTAATTCCTTAGAAAGCGATCAACACCACTTAGCGCCTATGTGGAATCACGAGGTTGTCACACAGGGTAAATATCAATGTGGGGTCACGAAGTTGCCTTATGATCTTGGGATAGGATCATAAGATCACTATCGGATCTTGGGATTGGATTCTTCGGGATAAGATCATAAAGTCTTTACCCTATCTCGGATTAGGATCTCATTGTCTCTATCCGGTGTAGGGATTAGATCATAAAGTCTATCCAAACTTGGAGTACGATCATAATATCTTTATCTGTCATTAGTGTAGACACCCCAATTTGCACGAAATGAATTGTTCTTTTTCTGTTTTGCAGCTCCTGGACGGCTCAACTTGAGACACGACACTCCAAAATCACCTCTAATCCCCACCTTTTCTTACATGTGCAAAATCTCTCAAAAAGCCCAAAAAACCATCAAAATGACCA
>JAUPMG010290573.1:0-17583 GCA_031762675.1 Pachysandra terminalis | reverse complement strand
CACCTCATTGTCCACCTCATCCACATCTCCTATACTCTCTCAAATCAGTTCAATGCACGGCTTGTGCGTTGAACAGAATTGAACCACTTCTGAAATTCACCGAAGCCCCAAACTTCCAATATTAACACAAACATCCCCAATAGCAATAACTACATATAAAATCACCCCTACTTAATATAAGACTTAGATAAAGCACTTGGATAAGCAATACACAATCAATCAAATACAGCAAAATAAAATACAATAAAGGGAAAAATTAATTTAAGGGTTTTGGGTCACTACATTAACTATCAAAATTTAGATTCTCTAAGGGATTTCAAGAATCAAACCAACTATAGAAATCGTATTCAAATTATTAAAATTATTAAAATCAAGATTCTAACTAATTACAAAATCAACATTTAATTAATTATAATAATATTATTTTATACTTTTAATTTTGAGATAATATTACAATAATCTTTGCAAGATAAATATAAAATAAAAGATATGTTTAAGATCTTTCATTCATAGGTTGAAAAGGCACATGCTAATATTTTCTTCATATAATTAATAGATAATAAATCTATACTATTATTAAAAGCAAATATTACTTTTAATATTTTTTCTGTACATTACTTTATTTTTTATTAATCCACCCCACCTTATTTATTTTCCAATCCAATTATCTTCTACACTCCTCAATTTAACTGTCCACTCTAATTAAAACTCTTCTTCCACCCCATCCATGTTATTTTTTAGTACATTCCTTTATTTATTTATTTTTGTTAAATTTTTAATATAAATACTTCTATTTAATTAAAACTCCTCAATTTAAATTTGTATTATTACTTAATTATCTACTCTAATTAAAACTCTACTTCCAACCCACCCACGCTATTTTTCAGTACATTCCTATATTTATTTTTAAATTTTAATATAATACTTCTATTTTTATTAAAACTCTTCCACCCCACCTTATTTTTTTTTTTTAAGTTTTAATAATGTAATACTTCTATTTTTTTAAACCCTTGCACCCCACCCACAATTTTATAAAATTCTCCTGTTTTTTTGGTACATTCCTTTATTTATTTTTTTTTAAATTTTAATATAATACTTCTATTTTTATTAAAATTCTTCCACCCCACCCACGTTTTTATTTTTATTAAAACTCTTTCACCCATAAATCCTATCTCTTATCCCTAAAAATCCCCTATTTGTTTGGGCTATAACTCATCAATTTAAATTTGTATTATTAATTAATTATCCACTCCAATTATCTTCTACCTTCATTAAACAATTTAAATTCCTTTTTAAGACTAGAACTCTTCCTCCACTCCACCCACGTTTTAGTAAATTCTTTTACTTTTTTTTTTTTTTAAGTTTTAACATAATAATTTTATTTTGATTAAAACTCTTTCACCCCACCCACGTTATTTTTATTAAAACTCTTTCACTGATAAATCGTATCTCTTATCCCTAAAAATCCCCTATATTTTTGGACTATCAAATTAAGAAATCTAAATAAATTAAAACAAATTAGTAAAAAATAACTAAATAAATTAAAAATATAAATAATTATCTAAAATCTTAAATTTGATTACTTATAAAAAATCTTACTAGCGAAATGAAGAATCTAACTAATAAGAGAAATCAAGAATTTAATTATCAACTAGTAAGAGAAGCCAAGAAATTAATTATCAACTAATAAGAGAAGACAAGAATTTAATTATCAAAATTTAGATTCTCTAAGGGAATTAAAGAACCTAACTATGTCTAGAAATCATGTTAAGCTTATTAAAATCAAGATTCTAACTAATTAATAAATCAATATTTAATTAATTATAATAATGTTATTTGATAATTTTAATTTTTAAGATAATATTAGGATAATCTTTGCAAGATAAATTTAAAATAAAAGAAAGTTCAAATATTAGGATAATCTTTACAGGATAATATAATAAATATTATTAAAAACTATATATCTAACTTGCCATACCCTAGGTACCATGTGTTAAATATAAATTTAAATAAAAGATAAGATAATATTATGAATTTTATTTTGTTTCATATTTTTAATATAGCAGTTACTGAAATGTTAAAGATCGTATCTACTTTATATTATAATTTTAACTATAGCATGTATTATAAGATCAATCTTCACGTGCAACGCATATGTACTTTTGCTAGTATATATATATGTAGCATGATTTTGAAACATTTTGTTCCTTGTTTTATCGTTTAAGAGAAAATGGTTGATAATATGTAACCATTGATTTTGGGTCGTAACGATTGATAATGACGTACAACGTTTGATTTTGATTCATAAATATTGATAATTGTGTACACATATGCTTATGAGATATTCTAGATACCTCTAATATATATTATATCAACCAAAAAAAAATAAATAAATAAAGCAAATCCAAAGTTTGTTAGAGAATTTGAATCTACGTAGAGATTACAATCAATTTTTTATCACTCTAATTTTATGAAATATAAACTTTAATAAGATCTTTATCAAACCTGAATAATATTAAAAGAATTAATTAAAATATTTTTAATTAAATTTGAAATATATATATATATATATATATATATATATATAATTTTTATTTTAATAACCTTATAATTAAATAGTAAATTCATAGAATTATGAAGAATTCTTTCCTTTCCACTTCAGGGTCATAAAATAATTTCGCCTGCTAGAATCAATGACACTTCAATCATGGATGATATAGAGAACTCTTTGCATTTTTTTTTTTTTTGAGAATCACTTGTTAATGTAGATAGACGATTGGGAATTTTCTAGGGTTGTTGAGCACTAAATGAACTCCATGCATCTAAATTTGTGCTTTTTGTGCTCTATATTAATTAAAATATTTTTAATTAAATTTGAACCTATATATATATAATTTTATATTTTAATAACCTTATAATTGAATATTAAATTCATAGTATTATGAAGAATTTCGTCCTTTTCACTTCAGGGTTATTTTAGTCATTATACAAGTGGTTCTCATTACCACTAATATGCATGGGTTTTAGTGTTGAGATCTTGGAACGGACCAGTCCCGGTCGATCCCGATCCGAATTGGCTATACCGGCCAGTATCGGTCGATCCAGATCCTATCCGAAACTTGGATCATCCTTAAAAAAAATGGATAGAACGAATCGATCGTAACAATTATCGTGACATTATTAATTTGCCAATAAGGCTTGATTAGTCACACGAGAACAATAATGACTAACAACCATTCATCTGTTCTTTGTTTTGCATACTAGTTATCTTTTCCTTGTATATTCTCTTTTGAATGCAGAAAGAAATGCAAGAATTGGGGTATCCAAATTCTGAACCTCCAATGAGGATTTCTAGTTTGGTAGTGACATTCTGGCTTCCAGCTTATGGATGTTGTTTATATTTTAGGTTCAGGAGCGTAAATGCGAAGAGAGACCGGAATGGGTAGCGTAC
The DNA here is from genome assembly GCA_031762675.1 of Pachysandra terminalis. Taxonomy (NCBI): domain Eukaryota; kingdom Viridiplantae; phylum Streptophyta; class Magnoliopsida; order Buxales; family Buxaceae; genus Pachysandra; species Pachysandra terminalis. The sequence continues at coordinate 14,132 of JAUPMG010290573.1, read as the reverse complement.
TCTGGTAGAACTTTGGTATAATCTAGATGTGGACTCTTTTTCCCTAGAATTGTTGTTTTCGGCTTAGGTTGTATTAGTTACTTATATCTTACTAGAATTGTTTAGTAACTTCCGCTTATGTTTTGATTACTGTTATCCACACTCAGAGAAATATAGGGTGAAGGTTGCGAATAAATCAGAAAAATCTTAGAAATTCAGTATTTCTGGTTTGGTTCATGACAACTACAAAGCAAAAGAGAAAAGCTATGTTCAATAAAAGAAACCCCAAAGAAAGCAAAATACTACTATAGCTTTTCTACAAATGTAAAACTTAGCTTATATCCTCACATATTATTTTTAAGACTTTGATGTCCAGACATTGTCATTGTTCTTCAAGAATGAATCCATTGATTTCAATGAACTTCATATGTTTTAAGTCGATCAAACACTTCCATTTCTATACTTCTTTCTGAAATACTTGTATTTACTGCAATCAATTGATTCAGGGCATATAAATTTAGATTGAAGGGGTTTTGATCTAAGTCAGGAAGATCTTCAGAATGGCATTAAGTAAATCAGAACTTGTGAAATTCAAGTATCTAAAACTACATACCATCCAATTCTTCCAGAAGGGATCATCCAGATTAATTCTTCCGTGTTAAGGCTGTGGAGATTTATGTTCCATCAGAAAATAATTATGTATAATTAGTAAATTTCTAAATTGATATGTTTGTATGTGCTTGTGCATATATTGTTTGAATTTGATGCTTGTTGGTCTTATAAAAAAATAGTGCATGACTTTAGTCTCCAGTTCATTAAATTTCAGATATTTGAGAAAATTATAATTTTCTAAGATCAAGAATCATAATACTGGGTTAAATAATAACCTGATTGAAAGTAATGATGTTTCTAACTTCGGATTAGAAAAAAGACCAGAGAGAATAACTACCATCTCGAACGACCACGTCTCTAAGCTGTTCAAAACACAATACAATCAAATTACTATTTTTTTATATGAAAAACATAGAAGATTATCTTATGATAGAAGGAGAAAAAGTTTATGTAATATAAATTCTGGTTGAAGATGTGAAACATTACCAGACCATAACTGGTACATGGAATAGAAAATGTCAAATTAGAAATTAATTACAAAAAGAATTGAAAATGATCAAACTTTGGGTCTCGCATCAGTAATTTTGATAATGAAATTATAAAGCTAATATAACTCAGTTACTATGCGAAGACAACCAATTATTCAAATATTGACTACAAGGCAAGATTAGAGCTCATTGAAATAAGTGTTTTCCAGTAGATAAAACATGCCAAAGACCAGTAATCAGTTGTTGAGATGACAAATTTTATTCCAATTTATTAAATATTCTAACATTATCTATGGAGATTAGTCAATATAACATGTTGGAGAGGCCAAGAAAATTATAATTTACAAATACATCTACCTAAATGATTGAGTTGTTTATTTTACAATTCAAAAGTAAAACGCAATATTGCAGTCACTTTATAAAACATGAGCCAAAGATTGAAAATAAAAATAAAAAATGAAAAACTCAAACGGGTTATACCTGATTGTAGATCTCGCAAGTTATATCTCCTTTTTCATTACACCATCGTTGAGCACACTTCCTATAAGCCAATTGGATAAATATCTTAGTCAAATTTTCCTAATAAATAACTTTAAAAAAAATAGGCATGGGGTTAGCTAAACCATTTGTGCTTCTATTTCTATTATCAACTAAACTTTTGACCATCCAATCTTTATCGCAAACTCAAGGCTTTAACTATTGAATTAGCTTCTATTCTTATTTGGCCAATTTCCCATAAATGTTTCTCCTTTGATTGCCAAAATAGAACCATAATTAGACCAGTAAATAAAAGCATAAGCCGAATTGATATAATCATATTCACCATCAGTTATAGTGAAAACATTTTTTTTTGATTGGTCTAACTTTAAATATCTTATGTTTTTATATTGGCTAACTTATATATTTCTTTTTCTAAGAAATCTAATTTAGTTGAATGTATAAGAACATATCTTAGATATTTAACATAATAGAATTGATAAGAAAATGAAATATTTTCTTATCTAAAATATAATACTATCAATTTTAAGTTAGCAAATACACAAGTAAATAATATTGCATTATTGTAATATATATATACCTTTCTTCAGTTGGAACTTATTTGTAGACGACTTTTCGTATATGTTCCTCTCTTCTTAATTGATGAATTAGGTTTGATCAACACTTTTGTTGTAGACATCTTAATTCCTCTTGAGAGTGCTACATATAGTTGACCATGTCAGAAGACATGTTGAGGTAGATACACTCTAACATTTTCTGTAGTCTGTCATTGTCCTTATTAATTGTCATTGCGTAGCTAAGGCATGCTGAAAACTGTTTACACTTGAAATAGAATGGATAACCTTCATTTTCAGCTGGACATATAGATATTCTTGGAAGCAACACTTGTTTTCCTGAATGATGCCTTGTTATTTCAACTTGGATAACATTTCTACTGAAGCCCTTAACAATCATCCTTGTGCCATTACAGAAACCATTTGTAGGATCCAAATTCCTTAACAACATGATTGGACAATCTGTTTTAGGTATCAACTTATGAGAAGGAATCCCGTTTGATGTCAATGCACTCAAAAATTCTTCTTGATATGTCCTACGTGAATCATCAACTGCTGAATCAAAACTATAGTATGTCATAACTTCACCAGGGAACAGCATAATTAATATTTCATTCAACTTATCCACAAAATCATTTTTGGTGGCTAAAATCTTGCGCTCATATATATATATATTTAGTTGAATGAGCATTTTTCTCTAGAGCAGGGAATATGCTTTCAATTAAGCAATGTTTTGAATTTTCATCATCTTCATATTTTATCACCATTTCATCTGGAATCTGTATCATCTCCCCATTAATCGTTTGTTCATCACCATTATCGACATTCAAGAGAAATTTACTAAAATCATAATCAAATATTGCTCTCATATTTGTTGTCGATTTTAATACTTCCATTTTCGACCATAGGTATGAGCTCGCCAAACTTGCATTCACAATCTCAGATCTTGTGCTACAAGGAAGTACTGGAAAAACTTGGTGAGAATCACCTCCGAAGACAACAACTTTCCCACCAAAAGGTAGATGGCTACTCATAATGTCTTTTGGACTTTATCCAGAGCTTCAATTGCCATTTGTTTTGCTATGGATGCCTCATCCCATATGATAAGATTAGCATGTCGTAGTAATTCTACAGTGCCATTCTATTTTGATATATTGCATAAGCTAGTCTTATTAACATTTATAGGTGTATTGAATCTCAAATGCGTTGTACGATCTCCTGGCAAAATTGAAGCTGCTACTCCCGATGTTGCCATCGCAATTGCAATGAAATTGTATGATCTTAATGTGACAAGTAGTGCCCGATAGAAGTAAGTCTTTATCATTCCTCCTGACCCATCAATAAAGAATATCCAACTGCTATTTGACTTTACACGATCAATTATGATATCATACGAGTCTTGTTGCTCTGGATTCAAACTTTATGATAAGAATAATCTTTGTCAGGAATTACTATTTGCCTTTCATTGCTGATTTCTCTTATTTGTGCATGGCTATCATCACATGTATTCGGAATCAACTTTGGCAAGTCATAGTCTAATATGTTCTTTTTCATTCTCTCTATGAAGAAGTTGATACTGTTAAGTGAACTTGAGATTTGAGTTTCTAAATCATTGTTATCTTTCGCTCTGAAATCTTCTGACATATGATCAAAATATTCATCCCATAATTTTCTAACATTAACTGGTTCACAATGAACTGATATGGTTGCAAAGAGGCATCGCAGTTCTAATGGCATTTGGAATGATGTGGCCACTCGTAGACATTCTGATATACTCTCATCTGATTCTAATATTCTGCGTTTTTGTGTTGATCTTATAAATGATTTGCATTGTTTTCCATCCACATTCAAAAGATCATCAAATGATGTTGGACCTCGAAAATTATTTAGTAGTATCATCAAGTAATAGTGCTCTCCTTCATATGGGTTTACACCATTTAATCGTCCAATCACATCTCTTGTTTTTCTTGTAGTCCAACACCTTTATTGTTTATTCCAAACATAATGTTCAGGAAATTCTCTATGCAAGTAATTACTGGTATTTTGATCAATAGAACACATATAGAAATATTCTGTCAACATTGTCTTCGTAATATTATTTGAATGAATCGCATGTTCTAGATTTTGATTTTTCCAGTAATATACACAATGTTTGTTGGGGAGATGCAACTGTAAGTTAATGAATGCTAGATAGATCTCATTCAAATTGAATTCAAATATTCTCCCATGGCTTCTTGTGCAGATACCCATCACCCATTTTGAATTTTTTGAATGTAACTATATTAGTTCCATCAGAAGGTGCAACATACATTACAACTTTGTCCCGACCCTTGTATATATACTTATATAAGTATTTAATAGCTTTTAAACCTAAACATATCTCGATGTTGATGTGACACCAATGCCAAAGCATCAATATACCTTCTAAGCATTTCTTTTGGTCCACCAATAAAAGACGCAAGTAAAACTATCCTTTGACCAACTTTGCTATCTCGGAATTCACCAGCTAACACACTATCTACTATTCCCTGATATAATTTAGCTCTAATATCCGATTGCTTATGTCGATAGTAGTCTAGTTGGGTTGTCTCAAGTTTTATATACATATCAACCACATAATAGTCTGTCCGTATATAAAAGTATATATTGTACAAAATCTCTGATTTGTAATCTGTAGCAAGTACTTTAGACATGAAACCTTCTCTCTACTCCCACCATCTAAATCTTTAATATATTATGACATATTTATTAACATAATCAATAACAAAACTAATAGTTAAATATATTTAAATAAATAATCAATTTAGAAATACATTAAAAATTATCTTTTTGTTCATACTTGAAAATATTAGATGTAGATTTGAAATTTTCTGTCTTATAATCACGATTGGCATTATCAACGAAATCATCATCCTTTACGTAATGTATTTTTTCGATATTTTGATGCCATCCTACTTCTCCTCTTGGAAATAATAACTGAAATTGTAAAGGATCATAGCAACCATAATAATGATGAACTCTGTGCTTATATCCTGAATATGCATGAACAATGATTTTCCGTTCTTGTTGCACATTAGAATTATTTCCTTCAATCCAAATAGCTGCAACTTAATCAACGGATGGTGCATTGTAGACACTCTGGTCCAATTTAACATAACTTCTTATATGAATCTCATAATTTTCCAATGAAGGAATCTCTTGTAAATTGCATAGGAATTCAACATATGGATTTTCTGATAGTACAACCATAAGTTTTGTCACAATATACTCTTGTAGATATGCATCTTGCAATATATTCATTCTATTTTGGAGTTCATTGTCGGTATCATAGAAGTAAAGTTGAAAATAACATGAGTTATTTTCTTGTGCTGTGAAGGCAGGTAGATCATGGTATATCTGGCCTTCAGCTTGAAATGTATAGATACCACGTCTAGAGTTAGCTAATTTCATATCTAAATTCACTCCAAATGTTGTGAATGCAAATATACTATCGTATGCACGTAAGTGTCTCTGAAACTCTACTGCTTGGTTGTGATGTGACGTAAATAAGCTATACAACTCGTTTACAGCTCTATTAATAGATAACACAACTTGGCCATCGTAGCAACAAAAGGTAGGAGGTTCATACTCAAACTTTTTTGCACTACAATAAGTACATACTGGAACTTTCTTGAGGATGTGTTAGGTTGAGCATACTTGATAATATATTAGGCTGCCTAGAATTATAAAATCAAATATCAATTCATTAATATATACTTTGAATAAAATTAAAAAATACAAAATTTGTTTGTTTTCTATTCTAAGAACATACCTTCAAATTCACGACAAACTAATTGTGCTTTGAGCAACCAGATTGTTCTTCTATTTTGGTTAGATTGAGAATCAATATTATCAACCTTATGTATGTCTATGATGATACTATTACTTCTCCTTTTTCTAGAATCAATAACACTTTGAATATATTGTTTTTGTTCTTCTTCTAATTGACGAGAATATCTGTTTCTTCAGTACATACGTTGATTCATTATATTTGTTGCTGAAAATTATATATTCAATATGAGTATCATACGGCCAATGTATATATCAATATCAACAATAAAGAAGTAAATCAATACAGGGTACAATTTATAGGAATAAAAATTAGATGATGATTAACGTTGTAGAGATTGATTATAATCAAATTTGAAAAATGATTGTAAATATGCAAAAATTTAATAATTTCAATTATAATAGTACTCTAACATTAATTAAGAGCATGCAAATTTATTTTAACTGGTTGTATTAATTATATACAATAGTAAGAAAGCACAACATACTATGAACTATTTTCGACATTGTTATTTTGGATCTTTACTGAATGCTTTGTGGACATCTATCCACCCAATGCTTTCCGATATTCAACGACAATCATTCACTTCTTTTTTTAATTTAGAAATTTTGAAGCCTTCAAGAATTGAAAAGTTGTTTGCCTGCTGTTCTTGGAAGTCATCTTCATCCTTTTGTTTCTTTATGGATCTTTTATTGTGACAACTTTTCTTTGATGCCATTTGCAAATCTTGTTCTATTAAAAACATGCAAAATTTAATTAGAATAAGTAATTTTATCAATAATATTATTTTATAATAAAAAGTTTTATGAGACATTTATTAAAAATATTAAATATTGACTATATGTAAACTAATTATTTATCATTCGATATGATATAATTATGCTCAATTAATTGAATTTTGTAAATATATTGTGTAAACAACAATAGTAATGAAAAGTTTCATGTATGATATACTTAAGAAATATCAGAGACACTTAATAAGAGAAGCAAACAGAAGTTGGAAGTATCATACATAGAGGTTCAATAGGTAAGGTTACATGAAGAAGGAAAAAGAGATCTTTCACAAAGTCAAAGCATAAAATAAATATATATAAATCTTTTCTAAAATCAACTATACTAATTACACAAATCCATTCGTATTACCGGTTAAACTTTGTGCTATATGCATATAGGCACAAACCATTATGTTGACATACAAAATACAAAAATTTCCATACCAGGACGTTGTGTGGTTGGCATGAATAGTTTATTTTTTTTTAAAAAATACCTTAGTCTAATAATATACAATCCCGCTTTCAATAGTGCAAAATGAATGAGAAGATTTTGGCTAGAAAAGTCATTTTGTTCATTGCAGAAAAGGAGATATGATAAATTTAGAAGGGGTGGATTTGAATCTTGTAATCATTACTTACAAAGTACTATTTCTTCTATTTATTTGGAACTCTATACTTCTGGAATTTAGAGATATTCCAATTTTTGTTTTTCACAACATTGTGTGGAGCTTTTATGGGTTATGTAGGCAGAGAACCAGTGGGGTTGGATTGAGTCGTTCTTGTATATACTCTCTGAGTACATATACTATCACATCATTCTCTAATTGTACCTTTAAGATAATGGGATTTTGATCTCTTCCTCAATTACAATCTGATAAGCTAGATTGTAGTCTAGATCAAACTAGAAAATAACAGTGTAAAACAAGAACCGAATCACAATTGAAATACATATTGTGCAACATGTGCCATCGTCTATATGCTGGACTATTTAGAAGAAGAGGAATAGGATAATTTTAGAAGGGGTGAATTTGAACCTTGCAATCATTACTTACAAGGTGCTATTTCTTCTATTTATTTGGAACTCTATACTTCTGGAATGTGGAGATATTTCATTTTCTGTTTTTCACAAGATTGTGTGGAGCTTTTATGTGTTATATAGATAAAGAACCAATGGAGTTGGATTGAGTCATTCTTGTATATTCTCTGTGTACATATACTATCACATTATTATCTAATTGTACCTTTAAGATAATGGGATTTTGATCTCTTCCTCAGTTACAATCTGGAAGCTAAAGAAAACACTCAAATTTTTGCTTCAAACATTTACATACAATATGTAAAGAGCTTAAAAAAATTTCTTATTCAATTAAAATTCAATCACAAATTCAAATTGTGTTGTAAATTATAATACTTTCTTAGCCCCATACTAACTTAAAAGTTTTAACGCATCCCTAATAGAACCTCAATTCCAACTTGGCACTCTACAAGTAAACAAGTCAACAATAATATTGACCTCTAAGTGTCAGAAAAGTGCATAATTAGTTTAAATGATCTAATTCTAGGAGTAATATTGGGTTTGCAAATAGATATTGGATAAAGAACCAGGTTGAGTGTCATAAGCAAATTAATGTCTTGAAGAAAGAATTTGTCATTAGGGTTAGGAATCCATACCAAGTAGAATTTCTCATAGTAGTCAATAAATACTGTAAGAAATTTTAACAATGATGCTGATTCGACCTAATAGGTCGGTATGGATATTTGAAAACATGGCAAACAATAGAAGAATTCAGTGGAGGAACATGGAGATTGTAAAAACAAGGGTGTTTGAGGAGATAGAAGAGTCGTCCCACAAACTGTCATCCTAAAAGAGGATGTTTGTGCTACCACAAAGACTGATTTCATGAAGGAATAAAACAAAGAGGCAACACAGCAATGTTTTTTCGATGACTGGATCCGAACAATGTAAACCATGTGTTAGTATGTCATTATAATTGCTACATAATAAGAATAAGTTTTTAAGACATACTCAATCCAACCAATTGGTATGGAACTTGATTGACTTGCATTTTTTATGTCTGCCTTTTAACCTTGCTTTCAGTGCTATCAGATAATTTTCATAAATAATAAGGAAAATTACATTTAACTATTTATCTTGTTTCTTTTTTTCTTAACTTTTAGATTTAAACCAATCTTAAAAGAAGCAATCTAATTGACTTTATGTAATTCTTCCTAGTAATAACTAATTATAATATTTGGGTTCTCCTTATAGAAGTAACTACCCACAAATGTTAGGCTCTCAAATGTACAAAGTTGTATTAGAAAGAGTGAGCTAAGAGGAAACCAGAAAACTACATGTATACTTGATGCATCCATTTATGAATATCGTCATCATCATTCGCCTAGTTTCTACATGTAAGGTGCATGATCCTAGACACCAATTGCAAGTTGAGGCATCTGGTAATGCCATAAAGGTTGAAGGTGATGCTCATGGAGTCATAGTCGGTTTGGGTGATGTGGGAATACATCTCATAGACAACGGAGGGAACTACGATTCCACCCCAATCTAGGATAGGTTCCCATCCTATGGCTTGGAGAGTTTCCACCACATTGTAGTGTGCCATATCGAGCTTGATCACCCTCATTTCCACTATCAATTCCTTATCCGTATATTCATTGGTCTCAGGCTCATTTAAAACTAGGGCTTGGGTCGTCTCAGCCCTAGAGGTTTGTTCGGTTCTAGGTGGAGGGGAATCATCTTCCATTGGGTCGGATGAGTGATGTGATGATGAAGAAGAAGGGGCTTGTGATCGCCTAGATGTGGATGCCCTAGAATATTTGACCTTCTTGGAAGGACCTTGTGTGGTTTTGGTTCTATCCATGGAATTCCTAGATTCAAAGAAATGAAGAACACAATGAAAATTTGAAAGGAACTTATCGGAATGAGAAATCGATCAAAGTTGATCCTTGGAAGAGTTGGAATAACCCTAGATTTTCTTGAGAGATTTTGGAGGAAGGTTTAGGGGTTGGGCATTCACAAAATATCTTTTAGGCCTTTTAATTCCCTTTAAATAGCTCGGTCACTGGGTCATCCTCAAGTTCGGTGGGACGCTCAGTCAAACCGAGGTACCTGCCGAGCTTCAAAAAATAAAATTTTTAAATTAAAATTCTTCTATAAAATTTCTAAAATTATTTGTAGCAATATTTATTTCGAAGTGTATTTTAATTCACAAGATTGCTAAGTTAACATGTCTGTTCCAAAACCGGAAGAACTCTAGTAATCCTGATTTCTTAGGTATAAAATTCATATTATTATCAAGTTGGTCCATTTAGTGTTTCTTACCTCCTTATCATTTATTCTTGTCTTTTAACAACCCCTCCAAATAATTTCTATTAATATTAGTCAGTATCAAGGTCTTAATTATAAGCCATAATTTATCCCGTTTTTATAGACTTGTTCCTTCCTTTATCCTAGCTTTATCTACTTGTCCATTTTTATTCATCATTCCACATTCCCTTTCCTAATCATAATTCCTAAACTAATAGGTATCTAGATATGAAATTTAGTGATTCTTAGGCAAGTAGAATGAACAATACATATACCAATAAAGCACACATATCAATCCAATCATAATAGCAATATTATTTCCAATGGATTCCTAGGTTATCATGCTCCTACGTTCTCATCCTTAAATTCATTAACTCTAAAGTCTCCAAATTTACAGTTTATAAGCAGTCTTAAAAAGTAGTCACACAGTCAATGTTATGTTAACAATTGTCTAGGAACACTTCATATGTATATATATATATATATATATACACACACACACACACACGTATAGACATTTAAGCATATCGCATCAAACAATCACACAACCAACAAATTAAAACATTTCTCCAAACAATCCACATGGAGCTCACATCACATGCGTAAGTATAATTCCTAGGCTGATAAGTCTCTAAGTCTAAGGTTCAAAACTTCTACACATCCATACATATCACATACAAGCATAGAGAACATACCATACGAAACAATCACACATCATACAACAGCTTGCAAGAAACACAGTTCACACAATTCATAGATGTGGATCTTAGGTTATCATGTTTCTATGTTCTCGTCCTAGGATTTCACTATTCCCTTAGATTCTTCTTACCCAAGGTAACTTAAACCTATAGCTCTGATACCAATCTGTCACACCCCGAATCCGAGATACATAATCTCGAGGATTTCCAAGGGAATGAACTTCTCCATACCATGGACGCAGCCAAAACAAAAACAACCAACTTGTAGTTCAACAAAGCTTAACTGAAATTAGTGGAAGTCTCATTAAATTTTAAACCTTAACTATGATTCAATAACCATAAACAAAAGCCAACCAAAATCATTATTCCTGCCCACTAGGGGTCAAAACAGAAAAATAACAAATCTGTAAATTCAAACAACAACTCATAGTTCTTAAGGTTTCCACAGAATTCACATCCTTTTAGTGTCTCTCGTCTTGGTTCCATCATCACTCTAAGGATCCACCTGTTTCAACATAGGGGTGAGTTTGGAGGCTCAATACGAAAATTCTAAAGCAATTACAATAATTACCTTCATAATTATATGATAAAATCATACAATTTCATGCAAGTCATACCAAACACTTATAACCTTAGTCATGTAACCATCTTAGTTATGAAATAAACATCATTACTATCATGTCATTCTACTCATTTCCCTAACATCACAACTATAGCATAAAATCCACATGTCATAATTTACCTCATTGTCATGTCATTGTACTCACTTATATACCATTACAGTTATAAACATGCTCAATTCGTTAAAATATCAATGTCCTTATGGACTCTGTCATGAAACATATATTTATAAACACACATATCCCGATACCAATGCCCTCATGAAGTCTGTCATAATACACACCATCTCACAAGGTTACCAAATCTCATGGTTCCGTTCATACGATAATCATTCCTTCTTATCACTTACCATTCAACTCACGCACAACAACCAATCAACAAACCACATATCACACCATGACCCAAGTTGCAATCACGTATCACACCACAGTTCAATCCACAGTCAAATATCACACCATAATCAATCTACAGTCACACATCACACCACAATCAATGCACAATCACACATTATACCACAATCAGTGCAATTCATACAGATGAACACACAGATGATGAAATAACACTCACAAACAAGGATGCAATGCAATATGAAGTTATGATGTAATGCTTATGATGAGATGAAATGATGCAAGAAATGCAAAGGGATGTTAGGCCAAGCCTAACCATGAAATTAATCTCACATCTCCTCTAGAAAACTCTGTCCTAGGAATGTGCTTATTCAACCACAACAGTCCCTCTAATCTAAAGAGTACTGAAAACTCAATATCCTTTTCTTTTAGGGGATATTGACCCAAGGTAGAAGTCCACCTTGCTTCTATTTCCTTTTGGGGGTTACTAACCCAAGGTAGAAGTCCACCATTTCCTTTTAGAGGATACTAACCCGAGGTAGAAGTCCACCCTGTTTCTATTTCCTTTTAGGGGATACAAACCCAAGTTAGAAGTCCACCTTGTTTTCATTTCCTTTTAGGGGATACTTACCCAAGGTAGAAATCCACCCTCCACATATCCACACAGTGAGCTCATCTAGAGTAAGTCATAAACATTCATTTTTTCCAGTGAATTCATCTAGCATCACTCACAAACACAGGTCCATTCATAGGGCTCATATAGGACCCACATGCAGCACACCAACAAATTCGCATGCTTTCATTATCATTCATCCTGACATTATACTGTACAACCTATCGCATGTTATAACTCTCGAGAAACCTTATCATACAGTATACCACACCATACATTGTCACAGCATATAGAAAATTGGGTAATTAGTACCCTTTATTGCATAAAATCTTACACACACATAAAGCAAACAAACCAACACCACACACAACAAAAAAACAACAAAACCATGATGTCCACCAAAATTAGGGCACATTGGATCTCGACAGATGGCTCGGTGGGACCAAGGGTCCTACTGAGGGTGCTCTACTGATGAGCTTGGTATCTGTCGAAGCTCGGTGGAAGGGGCAAAGAAAATGGGTGTTCAACAAATAGGCTTGGCACTTGCCGAGGTGTAATACCCTGAAAAATCCCTAAAAATATTAACTCGAGATCTTAGGGTAAAAAGTAATTTCATGAATTGATAATTTAATTTCACTAACTAATTAGGATTGGAACAATTAAAATCCTTAATCCTATAAAACGCACTAGAAATTTCTTAAGTCACAAAAACTGATCAGATCAGCCAGATTAACTTAGGAAGCAGAAAGGGTCAGATAACCTAATTTAGCAGATAAATAGGAAATAAAATATTGTAGTGTCTTAAACCTTCTGATTTATGCACGCTTATATTTTAAACCATGTAATAATTCCTCCTTTTGTTTTGATCACTAATCGGGTTAAATCCGAGCACGAGATCGTATGTGTTGCACATTTTAGACCTTGGTGCTACACAGTAGCATGGTCCTTTTTAGTGTTTGAAATTTGTGTTGATCATCTAGATCAAGATTTCAATGTGTGGTTAGGAGTTATTTCAGATCTTGTGTTTGTTTAGGTGGTGGTGATCTAGTGCGCTAGTTCGTGTGGCTAGGATTGAAGAAGAGAGGGAGTGGATAGTGGGGATTACCAACTCCCACCCACCATTCAAATCCTAGGGTGTAGATTGAGTGGGTCAGATTGGAGGGTTAGGATTGTGTTGAGAGGAGACGTGTGGTAAGGGTCTCTTTGTTTGAGAGAACCCCATGTATTCTCTTGGAATGGTTTTGGATTGGGTTGGGTTGGAGCTTGAAGGAGAAGGAGAAAAAAGGGTGCATGCTTGAGGGTTTTCTTGCATTTCTTGCATTATTACTAAGGTAAGTAGATATCTTCATCCTTGTTCTTGGTTAAAGTAGGTTCATGGTGATTTCTCTTTATTTTCTAATTCATGCAAGCTTTGGAATGGTAAATAATGGATTGAAGACCTTGGTTTGGAATGTTGAAAAATAATCATGCTTTTAGGATGGATGTTGTTGGATTTGGTTATCAAATACACATATGTCGATTTCCCTTGGTTGTAACCCCATTTGGTGAGAAAAAACTCTATTTTGCCCAGTTCGCGAAGTTCGCCGACCTCCTCAGTGCACCGAACGCTTCACCAAACACTTTCTGGGCCGTCGGCGAACTGTTCGGCCTGAACATGAGCACCTTGCCGAGTATCAGTTCGGTGCGCTGAGTTGACTTCGGTGCGTCGAATAGGGCGCTTGATGAGGGCAAGGATGCTAAAGAGTTACAAGAACCCGTCAAAGTCCCAATCGGACCCGTCACAAGAGCCCGATCT
>JAUPMG010290535.1:0-17590 GCA_031762675.1 Pachysandra terminalis | reverse complement strand
GGGAATCATAAGTCCTTTGTCTTTTGAATATTTCAAAAGGGAGGAAATGACGTGTTTGTTGGTTTTGGGACACGTGGTATTCCCCCATAAGCTGAAATTCAAAAAGGTAGCTTCCTTGAGAAGCTCTCGCCTTTATTGGTGATAAGAACGGTCAAATATCTTTCTGCCGTTTCAAATCTTGCCTTTTCACCAAACGGCCTAATCACCGTACGCAGCTGCTGACAGTTGGCACGTGAAAGAGACGGTTGTACAGCCGTTACAGCTTTATGGAATGATTCAGTGTGAGCAACTATACCCAAATCACGTACACACGCTTTTAAGAAAACGCCGCGTGTAAAGTGGGGTTAAATTAGCCCGTCTGATCATCAATAAGGTTTAGGGTTTTCTAACCAAAGAGGCTTTGGTTAGCCGAAGCTTAACTGAAACCCCCCTCAGTTAACTGAAGAGGACCCTTTGGTTAACAGAAGGACCCAGATATTAATTAGCTCGTTTGGGGTTGAGGATACATGTTTTGTATTCTTAGTCCTTAGGTGCTGGTTGAAGGTTTTTATAATTGCTTTTATGGTTTCTTTCTTCTTTGTATGGATCATGCTTTATGATGTGTGTACTATACAGTTATCATGATAATTAATAAATGTGGTTAGTAATAAAAAAAAAGGACCCAAAAATTAAAAAAAATATTTTTTAAATTAAAATTATGCCCTCTTTTATGTTATTTTATCGAGTATTGTGGCATGTTTTAATTTGTGACTTTCATGTTTCTATGTGATTAACATGTGGATTAAAACTAGTAGAGATAATTTTATTCCCTAGTTGGATTTTGCACATTATGAATTAAAAATAATCTTAATTTTTTATTGTATTTGTGATGATTGTACATTTTGGCCTTAGATCTAGTGTATTATCTGATAAATAAGTAATTAATATTATTGTTTAATCCTAAATAATGGTGCAAAATTAATTATGTGTGTATATGAGATGTTAATAAATATGCAATTCTTAATTGTGGTGATATGGCATCTATGAGCATAGTAGCTAACTTGAATAAATTGGAGAAATTGGATGGAAAAACTATGACAAATGGCATAGGAAAATCCAATATCTCATAGATGAGACTGAGGCCCTAAAGATTTTGATACAGCCAAGCCTAACCTGAGGGAAGCACTACTCAATACCATAAGAGATTTGGAGGCTTATCAAGCATGGGACAAGAAATATCGTTGTGCGTGCTTTACGATGTTGAACAACATGCACAATGATCTGATTGGTGAATTTGAGGCCTATAAAACTGCTCAAGAATTATGGAATGCACTGAAACTCGCGTTCGATGGTACCTCATCTACCAAACTAAGTGCATTGAGACCTACAAGATCGCTCCCAACGTCAGTATGGTTGAGCATCTTAGGAAGATATCGTCAATGATACATGATATGAAAGCCATTGGGAACAACCTGGTTGATGAGCAGCAAATTCTCATTGTTCTGAGATCTCTACCATATTCATGGGCGCACATGAAGCTCAGCATGACGCACAATGAGAACATTAAAAAGTTGATTGATTTGGCACGTCATCTTAAGCTTGAGGCAAAGCGTCAGACCGCAAGGTCTAGCAGCACTACGCTTTTACTTGAACCAACGAAGCGCAAGGCATCTAGGTCTAAGTTTAGGCGCAAGGGTAAGGTGCCCCAACAGAGAGATACAGTTGAGAAAGTGCCAAGGTAGGCACAGGTACCACGCATCTTAGAAGGAAGCATGATGGAAAGAAAGACGTGTCCAAGGTGATCTGCTACAGTTGTAACAAGTTCGGACATTTTGCTCGTGAATCGTGATTGCACTGAGCAGGAGACGGTACGAACTAACCCAACCTCTAATTTACATTGCATGGTTTGCACCGAGGTTTTGATTGCTCATTCTAGTCCTGATTAGATTTTAGATTCCGGAGCAAGCAAACATATAGCCAGAGATAGAGACGGATTCGTGGATTACTGACGGATACCAATATGGAGTCAGAAAGTATACATGGGGAACAGTTCTAGTGTGGATGTGCTAGGAATCCGCACATACCTGTTGAAGACATGAGAGAACCGTGCACTGATGCTTCATCAAATACTTTATGCACCTCGCCTTCATTGTAGCCTCGCAGCAGTAGTAGAGTTACTTGGACTAGGTTTTTCGACTCGATATTCAAAATTCTAGTAATGATTACTTGGTTTTTTATTTGATTTCCAATAATAATGATGTTATTATTTTTGATTCACTGAGATGGTATGTTAGGCCATATAGGGCTAGAGAGGATGAAAAGATTGGCTCGAGCAAGTCTATTAGGATCTCTCACCAAAGTTCTATTACTCACGTGTGAACATTGTTTGGCTGGTACGTCATGTAGGAAACCATTCGATAAGGCAGTGAGAGCGGCTATACCTTCAGAGTTAATCCATTATGATATCTACAAACCAATTAATGTTAGGACTCGATACGGAGAGTCCTATTTCATCACATTTATAGATGATTACAAGAGATTTGGTTGTGTACTTGATTTCCCACAATTCAGAAGCATTAGATTACTTTAGACGATTCATGACTGATATTGAGAACCAATTGGATCGACACGTTAAGTGTCTCCGTACCAATAGAGCCTGAGTATTTATCAGATTTAGTATAATAGTTATGTAAAGAAAAAAGATTCTGTAGGCAATTGAAGATCCCTGGTATACCACAACAAAATGGTGTTGCATAGAGAAGAAACCATACCTTATTAGACATGGTAAGGTCAGTGATGGCGCATGCGAACCTACCCATTAGTTTTTGGGGAGATGCACTTATAATTGCTGCCTATATCCTGAACTATGTCCCTACAAAGTCAGTTCCTAGCACACCATACTAGCTATGGATAGGCATGGCACCTGACTAATTCACATGCGATTATGGGGATTGTGCCTTCCCACCAAACAGGAAAGCTAGAAAAAAGAGCCGTTAAGTGCATCTTTGTGAGATACTTAGAGCACTCTTTGAGAGGGGCAATTCCCATGCATCATATTAAAAGGAGGAAACACGCCCGCAGAATTGTCATGCATCATCATTGTCATTTGGAGCCCTCATTTCAGATAACCACCCACTTGTACTTGATTGACCTGACTCCTCGAACATGTCTTCATGAAAAGGAAGGCATATCAATCTTGAGAACAGTATTCCTAGAGGTACCGACACATTAAAAGCTCTGAAGCTTCCATGACGTGATTACCTCAACTTTCCAAAAAGGGGAATATGGCGTATCTCAAGGTTGGTGGGATTGGAGATAGGATCTTGTCTCAAATAGGCTGCTAACACACGAATGGCATGACACATGTCAACCTAACACTGTTTGATGACAATCTCGTATGCAGGACAAGGGAGTTGTCATTAAAATATTCATGCTTCTTCACGTGTCAGAACACCTGACACATACCACTCCTTGACTCTCCCTATAAATAGGAGAAGGGTACGAGGAAGGAAAGATCCAAACTCCAGTTCACCACAAGCTGAATATCTTTCTGCCTGAGGTTTCTCCCTAGTGTACGTGTCTTATCCACCCTACTACCCTCTCTCTGAGATACTGTTTCCCTCCCTGTTACAGACCTTGCCATCCTACCCTCACTTAGAGAAATACCACCAGAGACCGTACAACTGTTGCATCAGTTTGGGCTGTCTCTTGGACAACTTCAAGAACCCAGACCTTAGCTGGACTGCTTGCATCACAAGCCTTGACGGGCTAATTTCAAGCGGGTGAAAAATCCGGCATCAACAAGAGGTACGTGATCCGGTTCGTTTTATCCTTCAAAGACCATAATCTGAATTTGGACTGAAGAATTGAATTTTTAACATAAGAATATCAGACCATGTTATGGGCAATGGGATGA
Organism: Pachysandra terminalis; assembly: GCA_031762675.1. Taxonomy (NCBI): domain Eukaryota; kingdom Viridiplantae; phylum Streptophyta; class Magnoliopsida; order Buxales; family Buxaceae; genus Pachysandra; species Pachysandra terminalis. The sequence goes on along the minus strand of JAUPMG010290535.1, from coordinate 13,695 downwards.
AGATTTGTACTTGATCCTTGAGAAGAAATGTATCTTTTTTCAAGACAACAGAATTTGGAATAAGAATCTCAGAGATAGTATCACCAAGATTTTCCAGTTTGCACATGGAAAAGCTCCGACTGTCTTCAAGAAGCATATATATATATATATATGTATTGATGAATAATGAAAAAAAAATGCTTTTTCATGATCCTCTAAGCAGATCTGTTAAATTGAACATCGATTTAAGGGAAAATCATATCATAATCTTCAATAATTTAAGGCCCCAATTTCCAACATTCCGGTGACATCGTAACAAAATTGGGTTCACTGATAGATCACAATCCAACCAAGACCAGTGACCTCTGGCATGGGATATTGTATTAATTGTAACAAGGAAGGAAATGTCAGTTCACAGAAAAAATTGGAGGAGAAGCCTTTTTCGAGGGTCAGCCTACTATATCCAGACCCTTGCAACCACCACATCTGCACACAAAGCAGCATCCCACATCCAGCAGAGATATACTCAAGCCAGACCAGCCAACCAAAGTTGATCCAAACCATCCTGGCTTTAACCAGACTAGGCTGACCTAGTCCAGTTCAGTTTAGGCCAGAAAAGGCTGAACAAAACCCCCAGAATCAGGTCACACCTAGCACAGTTGAACCAGTCTGGCTCGTTATATTTCCACTTCTTGTATTCTGGTTTACTCCAGTTTTACTTATAGTTCTCATGGTCAATTGATTTTAACTGTTTATATGGTTAATGAAGTATTGTGTCGATATATCTATGTCTATATCTATTTCCGTGTTTTAAAACGCTAAGGCGTGAGGCAAGGCGTTTCACTTGCACAAAGCGTGCGGCGTAAGCCTCAAGGCTTGAGGCATAAGCCTCACAAGCACACCTTTTGTAGATAAATAAATAATAAAATATAAATTATTTATATATATATATATATATATACTAATAAATTAAATAACAATTTATAATCATGTCATGATAAGTGATTAAAACTAACAATTAAAAAAAAATTAGTAGTACTTTTTTACTTAACAAGGTCGAATAGAGTCGATTTATAGTTAAAACCTTGATTTTCCTTAAAAAATGAATATTAAGGCGATTTTATTAAAATTAAGAGAATTTATCAGCCTAACTACTGAGGCTTACGTCTTATGTCTCGAGGTTGAGGCGTATGCCTCATTTACACCTCATGTGAGGCGTACACTTTTTTTACCCCTCAAGACATAAGGTGCACGCCTCATGAGCAAGATGCACCACAAGGTTACGCTTCGAGGTGTTTTTGTAAGACCTCGCCTCGAGGCGCGCCACGCCTTGGGGCTTATGCCTCAAACACCTTTGAAAGCACTGATCTATATTTATATCTATCTATCTATTTATGTCTATATATGTATAGATATATAGATCTCTCTCTCTCTCTCTCTCTCTCTCTCTCTCTCTCTCTCTCTCTAATCATTTATATATATATATATATATATATATATAAATGATTAGATTTGATTATTAGTGACAAAAACTAGAAGAACTTTTAAGGATTAACGTACAACATTTTACTCCACCTAAATTACAAAAGGGTATAGCGAAGAGCTTTAATTTCTTAACCAGAAGCTGTACTTACCATGTGATAAAGAACCAAAATTCAGAAAGCAGGCTGCGCCATCTTTAAGATAACCCGGAAGTTGATTAAATGGAATACCCCATAACTTTGATAGAAAAGGTAGTAGGAGGCATATAAAAAGAGCCTGCCCGAATACAAAAACAAAAATATGAAGTTTCAATGTTATTTACAGGAAAATAAAATTTCATGTCATTGATTTTCTTACTCGAACACATAGCTGAGTACTTACTTGGAAAGCAGATCCATAGGAATTTATGACAAAAAGATCCACTGAACCTCCCTGCAGTGAATACAGGATCATAATCATGTGACTCCAAATATATATATATATATATATATATATAGAGAGAGAGAGAGAGAGAGAGAGAGATGAATCAAGAAGTTTCATATCATCCAACTTAGCCATCAAAAAGCTTGACATGCTTACAATTTAAACATTTAGAATGAGCCTTTGAAAATTATAACGTCATTTTGAATTTTGGAATGTATTATGGTGCCATTTTGCTAGCATACATACCTTTAATTTCTGAGCAGCATCCAAAAAAATTAATTCCTACAAATGACAAAATGTTCAATATCAGTAGAGGTAAGTTGCACAAGCCTGAATGATGAGAGAGTTTTTCAAATCCATTCAGAATGTTAACAACCTTCAACACGGTATCCGCAGCTTGAAATAAAAATGAACTTATCATCAAAAGGGTCCAAAAGATACCAGCTTTTTTCAGGGAAAGACCACCACCAGATCCGCTGCACATGTGAAAATAGATAAATAATCCATACATGAAAAGTATATCTACTAATAGACATCCTATTAGATCTTCCAATGACATTTAGTAGATAGCAAGAAACAAGTTGAACTGTTACACGATCTTTCTCATAGCTTTTTTAAGCAAGAAAGTTCACATCAACACTCATTGAGGTCTAGGACATGGGTCGGATTAAGCAATGAAAAGACCACTGTCTGTCATGAACAAATTTAGAATTTCAGTGACATTTTTCTTAATGCTTGAATTCCCTGCTTTGATCTAACATGCCACCTTTTTCTATAATAGGATTATAGTTGTATATTTGTTGAATGAGTTTGATACAATGGTTTGAGGTTTTCCCTCATAATAGAGAGATAAAGATACACACACACACACAGAAAGAGAGATTCACAATGTCATGCCTTTCTATAATATGGGTACCCAGACAAAATTTTAATGATAGAAAAATAAAATATGAATTAAACTTCAACCAAGAAAATTTTGATTCCAAGTAAGCAAATATGTACGGGTATAGATATGTGTATACATATGGATTATCTTATTAAAATTATAAATTTATTTTATTTTATTCATGTAGTTTGAAAGATACTTTAACTAGCTTTGAAACATAAGGTATTTATTTGATCAACTACAAAAATATGATCAAGACCATATTTTTCACTTTTCAAAAGTTATCATGTACAAATATTTCAAGCAACCAATGAGGCGATTGACATTATGCACAGATGAATGAGTCTATACGTAGGTGAGATTCTGTAAACCGTCTAGTAACACCATTTTGCTCTTTTTCTTTCCTTTCCTATTTTCTAAATCTCCCCTAACAATTAATTTCCTCAAACCAAGTCTGATTATTTTGTTTCCTTTGGTTTCTTTGATCTATTATATGGTTCAAATTAGAAACTTCCTCAAAATAGGATATGTTTAAAGCTAGAACTTTCCCCAACATATAATTTTTGGTGGACTTTTGAAAGGAATAAATCAACACATCTAATTCAAAAAACACAAGTTATCAAGCTTATATCTAATTAACAGAATTGTAATGGTTCTATAGGTCATGAACCCAGTTTATTATCATGGTGCTGTTATCTATATTGGTTGATTTAATATTCTATTTCATCCGATACTATTTCATAGGGAGAACATGTTGGAAAATAATTGGAGGATTAGAAGTATGAATCGTTGGAACAATTTGCACCGTTGATCAGCAAGCTTCAAGGCACAATCGAATCGATGTCTTTTAGACAAGTTTCTCCCCTTCCAATCCAGATCCCAAATGCACTAGGGCTTGATGAGAAAATGCCTTCAGGATACAATGAAGCCTCTGATCTGATTCATTCTGATTCTCGGATGTACACCGTCTGATCTAGAGCTGGCAATTTTTAACCCGCCCGCATTTTAGTGGGTTTGGGTTCAACTTTCCAACCCGTGGATCAGGTTCGGGTTAAGGGTTTATAACCCACGAATAAACAAGTCAGGTTCGGGTTTACCCGTCTGACCATTCGGGTTAGTACTATAGACAACAAAAAGTTTATATACTTTAGTTATTGTATATGAATTAACTCACCCATATATAAGCCAAATGATAATTAAGGTTTTGGCTTTGAGATTCATTTGCCTCTTCCTGCCTCTCACATTCTCGTACGACAGAGAACTGAAGAAGCCTGAAGATTAGGGTTTTGAGGTTCAACTTTCAGGCACATCATCTCTTCTCCGAGTCTTCTCCTCAAGAAAAGTGGATCTCTCTCTCTCTCTCTCTCTCTCTCTCTCTCTCTCTCTCTCTCTCTCTCTATCTCTGAGAGTTTTAACTGCGATCAATCTTTTGAGCCAGTCTTCGTTTATTGAGTGGCCATCTGTTTTGGTTCAAGTGCCCGTGATCCTGGGACTTTGAACATGGTTGTTCAATCGAGTGATTTGGGATTTTTGACAAGATCTTTGTTTTCTCGGTAATTTGGTACCAGGTTTTAGATTTTAATTTTATCCTAATTATATATATATATATATATTCAACTGGGCATAGTTCGAAACAAACCCGTTCTTGAAAGAAATAACTTTTTGCATCTGAATTGATCATAAGAAGATCATGATACCAGATTCTTTTTTGTTTTTTTTTTTTGGTGATTCATGATACTGAAATCAATCATTGAGATTATGACGTTTTGAGTCATACCCAGATGTTGGATATTAGGAGGAATTTAAAAAAAAAAAATAGACAGGCTAGAGCGGGTTGCGTGCGGGTCGAGTAATCTCAACCCGTTTATTAAACGGGCGGGTTCGGGTTTGGGGTCAAGCCCTTAATACCCTATGTCAACCCGCCCCGAACCCGCCCAATTGCCAGCTCTAGTCTGATCACAACAGGACACTCTATATATAAGAATCGATGATGCCAAACACTTGATGAAAACCTTGTTGTATCGTCTCAATCGGATCTGATCTACCTGGATCGAATGGCTGAAAATGGGCTGGATGTCTAGTCTATTTATATACTTGCATGTACTTGTTCACAACAAGTATGATCTTGATCCAATGGCCTAGATCAAATTCGAATGGGTACACGACCATTCACCCATCATCGATCAAGTGTATGCATGATCCTACGGTCAGGATCTCACCCTGTATAGGCACATGATCGGTTGACATCTCTTTGATCAGGTCCAACTTTGTTCGGATGGTCCTAATCATGCGAGCTCGATTAGACACGTCATCTGAAGGTCTAGATCACTCAGGAGTGTCCGATCGGAAGCTTCATGATCACTCGAACCAAGTATGGTCCGAACCATTGAACCAAAGCATCCCAATCGGCCCAGTCCGATTGGGCAACAATCTAAAAGAAAAGGCTCCTATGCTCCTCGCAACGCGGCATGCAAAGGGCAATGTGCAGCTACAAAGCGCACATTGCTCCCTCACATGCGCATGTGTGCATTTGCGGTGATGCGAAGTACCACTGACACAAGTGCGATGCACCCAATCATTCCCTTTGCTTTTAAACACATAAGCTTTAGGGAGCTCACCTTATATAAAGCCTTTACTTGTACTTTTCCAATATGGGACAATGAGATTCCACAAAACAAAGCTTTCACATAAAATACCGAATAAACTCATTTTGCAAATCTCCAACAATCCTCCATCATTTTCAAAATAAATATAGACTCCATTAATACAATAATATAATGACCATAAATACAGATTACAAACTTGGCATCATCGTAGAAATTCATACATAAGGGAAAAGTGTCTTTTGGACTTGAACTTTCACTTGGTGTAGATAGCTCAAAGTTTATCAGGGTGCGGGAAAAGTGTCTTTTGGACTTGAACTTTCACTAAGTGAAGACAGCTCAAAGGTGCTGTGGTGAACAGATCTTGAACCAAGGATCTTTAGAGATAAACCAGAGACGGCCACATACTCATTTCCATGGGATAAGATTGTCCTTTCGCTTTGCATCTTAATGGCCATGTGCTGGTACCCTGATTTTTTTAGTGCTCTAGAAAACGGTCAAGATTTTCATAGGAAATGGCCTAACTCCCATACTCAATCACCTTTAAGGACTTATTAAGGATATATATTATTCACGTCCTTCCTTTTTTATGATGATATTTTATGTATTTATTTATTCAATAAAAAATACGAGCTTGTGAGGTTAAGCCTTGCGCCTCACACTTTAACGTTTAAAAGCATTGATGCTGAATATATGAATTTATATGTGTGTGTGTGTGTGTGTGTGTGTGTGTTTAGCCAAGTTGGTTAGTATACCTAGAAGTCCTACATAGGTGATACCTTAAATCAGTAGTAAACCAAATTAATTAATATTTAAATATGATTAATTAGTGCTTAACTATGATTAATCGTTGGATAATCTAGTTGTACTCACCTCATTGATTGTAAGAATCCTAGAGGTGAGATACACCGGATCAAAGGGACATATATGTAAACAAAACTAATGGCAAATTTGTAAATATAATATTAAAGTTTTGCCATTAGAGCCTTGTCAAAAGAAAACTAGGTCATTGATTGACATGTGTCATAGTGACATGTGTCCAAGCCATTAGAGAGAGAGAGAGAGAGAGAGAAGTGTCTCTTGATTAGTAAAATTAACAAGTGTCTTAAGTCTTTGATTGGCACATGTCACAGTAAGTGACATGTGTCCAAGCCATTAGAGAGATAAAGAGAGAGAGGTGTCTCTTGATTAGTAAAATTAACAAGTGTCTCTTACAAGAAGAAGAAGAAGAAGATATTTTAAGGTAAATGATAGCCATAGTTTCTTCAAGCTTTAAAACTATATTATTAAAAATTTCATGACATGTTGAATTACCATTTTAAAGAATACATAATGCATATGGTTTGTATAATTAGCTTTTGTGAAAATCAACACATGATACTATGGTCTGAATGTATTTAAAGATATGTAAATGTGTAGATATTAGGATTTGAGTTTAGATATGAATTTGAAATGGTTTCATCAAATAAAATATAGTTTTGAACATGATATAAAGGGTAGAAATATCGTTTGACATGTAAGTTCAAAGGAAAAATTGAAAACAAAAACTAAAACCGAGTTTCTGCAAGCTTCGTCTAGCTGAAGCAGTTCTTCGGTTAACCTAACGGTATTGGTCGGTCAGCTAAGGCTAACCGAGGATTAACCAAAGAATAAAAGATTGTTTTCTGAGTTTCTGGAAAAGTAACGAAAGGGGCTTACTTAAGATATTACATGTAAATAAGGAAATACGCTCTATTTGAATCCAATAAAAATGGTTTTAGACCCAAATTCCAAAAGAGTAAAATTCAACTTTCCATTTAAAGAACAAAACCCAATTTTCAGGATTTTGACCAAAACTTCCATTTTTGAGTAAGGTTTATATTTAGCCAATGTTAAAAGCCCATTATTTTTACTGTATCTATTTATACCAAAACATCATCAAACACCAAAATTCCTGTAGAAAAGGTCTTATAGTCTGGTCTTTAAAAATAGACTTATGAAAAGTCAATGCTTTCAGACTTGGTTAAAATTACACTGTTTTCAGTATAAATTTTGTTTTTCAGTTCTGAAGTATTGGGAAAGTATAAAATGCATTGTTATGATTAATTAGCTTAATATCATATGCTAACTGAACTTGCATGTTTTAACCGAAGACTTTACCAATTCCTTATCTTGAAACGAACAGTGATTTGTTTTCAAGGGAACTGGGCTAATATTATAGGATGTTAATTAAAGTTTTGAGCGTAATTTGATAGTGGTTTTGTTTCTTATTATCTTTCAAAGGTACAAGTACGTGCATAAGTCATGATTGTTCATATGAGATAAACGGATATGATATTTAACAAACAAGGTATGACATGACAGACATGATATGATACAGTATGATATGGCATGTATATGTGTGCATGATTGCGTATTTTATGTGTTTGAACTGTGGGACTGCGATTACTGGACCCTTGTACAAGTGGTTGTTTTGGCTCCTCATCTAATCAATGAGCCCACATACTGACTGACTGGCCCTTATTGTGATAAAGCATATTTTACTGTGACCAGTAGGTCAGTAAGTCTAGCATGTATTGCAGACTACCACATAGGATGGCCACTACATCAGGACCCTTAGCTATAGAGTAGCCTAGACAGCTATACAACTATCCTGGATATTTTTCACTGTATTTTATTCATTAAACATGTGTGATATGTTATTGATTAAACATGTGTAATATGTTATTAGTCTTCTAAAGTCTAATCCTAGAGTGTATCCCTAGTTTTTCATAGCAATACACTATAAAGGCTATAAGTGATATCTGTAAAAGTGGAACTTAGATGACACTATATGGTTGTGCATACATGATTTGAAAGAAAAGGAAAAGCATTTACTAATAGTCTTTTATATTTGTTTTTATCAATACATGTTTAATAAAATGTTTTAATTACATAGACATGGTTATTATTTACTAGGGCAAAAGTCTGATTAAAGGTTTTCTTACCAAAAAAAAAAAAGGATGTAAAGGATACGATAGTAGAAGCAGGAGCTTGGAAGCGCGAGAATTGTAATAATTCTTGGGAAGTCTTCGTGATCTGTTATGGAAGTCAGAGGAGGGAACAGGATAGAAAGTTTTATTACAGTTTTCTTTGTATATATATTCAGTATATCAGTTGTGATTATTCAGTGGTATTTTTGTTTCCGCTGTATAATGCTCTGATGTACCCTTTTGGCAGGTAATGAGTGGTTTAAATTAGTCCTAAATTTGGATGATCAAGATATGATCGTCATGATTCGGAATTAAATATTTCGGATCGTGATATTAAATCATTAGAAGTTTTTTATTTATTTATTCATTTATTTTTCCATGGGTGGTGGATTGGGGGTAGGCTTCGTAGCTCTCTTCTCCTTGATTTTGTTCTCATATCCCACTCTTCCCATCGTCATCATCTGAACCTTGGAATGATCATTATACTGACAATAGTATGCAACAATTCATTTCTCAAAGAACATACATGCTTGCAGTTAAGCCAACAATAAACTAGATCCACGATTGTTACCATATAATTTAAAATTTAATCTTACAATTCAAATCAAATACTAATCCAAAAAACGTGTTCTACATTTCAATACCTTCTTGGAAGAATCCTATAAATTTTTAATTCACAGAGTTAACGATTTAAATTTGTCCTATTAAATATGAATTTATAACATGCAAGTAGAACGAGTGGAACAAAAAACACTATTTCATATTGTATTTTTAACCATTAAATCTACATATATATGTGTGTGTGTGTGTGTGTGTGAAGAAAAAGAAAAGTACAAAATAAGGAAGAATTGTGTGTCATAAGCTAATTATGAAGCAAATGGGTTGGCCAAGAAGGTGCATCACACTTTCCTAGAAGGTGCATCACCCTTTCCTATTTGAGAGGGAACTCCTATCCGTCATAATTCCTTTCCATACTCATATTTTTGGCCCTTAAGTAGGACTTGTATACTCTCAACTCCTTTTTCTTTCTTTCTATTTTTCCAAAAAAAATAACAGTTTCTGCTATCCATCAATAATTAAATGCACTGAAGACGCTTAACCAATTGGATCTTCAGTTACAGAAAATGTTCAATAGATAACAATGAACCAAATACTTACAATCTTTGCCTGATATAATATTTCTACAACAATCTACTTAATCAATGATGATTGAAAAGGATTAAATATAAACTTCTATATTCGTCTTGGTGGAACAGGTTAGAGATGAATGTTTTAGAGCATCCAGATCTTACAAGTTTAAGAAAATTGTTTTTAATCAATGAGGTTTATGAATTCATTTATGAGATTAATTAAATATTCTAACTCTTGTGTCCTCGAACAGAGGCATATGTATTAAACTTCTCTCTTTTCTGAAATTTAAATTGGCTAAAACTTGGTACTGAAAATAAATTTTGGGTACCATACCCGAAAATCTAGAGTAAAATGTGCAGCTTTTTACTGTGATATGTGCATCCTAACAGTGTTATGGTGCATTCGTGTTTGTTCAAATCGCTTGTGCATTGGTGATTTCCATATGTAAATCGCCACTACATTGGCGATTTTGCATAAATCACCAGGATGCTGGCAATTTGTGCAAACACGGGTGTGCCCTAACACTGTTAGGATGCACCCATCACAGTAAAAGGATGCACCTTCTACACTAGTTTTTCAGGTACAGTACCTGAATTGTTTTCAGTACCATAGTAAAACTCACTTAAATTTTATTGCTCTTCAAGAAAAGACAGTTTGAGATGACCCTTTGAATCAGTCAAACTACATGATTACAGTCTCGATTTGAAATCAGACGGATGAAAATAAAATCAGTGGAACAGTGACAATGCAGTTATAAACATACCTTGCAACTGTTATAATTACACCAACGGCTACAAGAAAGCATCCAAGTATTTGATTTATTTTATATCGTCTCCCAAGGAAAATAAATGACAAGATAAGTTGCCACACAAGAAATGTCTGCAGAAAAAGTAAAAACAAGTTAATTCAGCAGTTTCAATAATCAATTTAAAACATTTTCTTCTGCAACATATAAAGTGAAGCAGTTCTCTCAATATGATTACCTGAGACAATATTGGGATTGATGCCCCAGATAGAATGGCTGCTCCGTGGAATGTAAAACAAATACAAAATATCAGACTGCAATTAACAATTAGATGCAAATTTTATAAAGATGAGTGAAAAATGAGTTGATCCTACAATCAGATACAAAATTTATAATAATGAGAAAAAAGTGACTTGAGCATCTCTTCAACTATCAAAGAAAACGATTGGTCCAAATAAATGGCACATATATTGCTATTTATTGGCACCCCCAAAGACTTGAAACCCACCCAATCAGGGGTATGTTATGTGTAAAAAACAATTGAGGAAAAAAATCAAATCACAACACAAATATTTGTGTGGTTCACGCAAAACAAGGCTACATCCATGGCGAAAACGATCAAAAGAACTTCCAGTATAATGAAGATTACACATTACTAATACATAAGCATTCCCCAAAACCAGCTCCAATGAGGAAAACCACAAGAGAACACTCCGTCATAGCCTAAACCCAAGAAGAGCTACACAAACACTCTTAACAAGAATCATACTCTCGTAACCTAGAGAGTACACCCTAAAAAAAAAAAAACCAATAATAGGAAGCAACTATCCCAACACTCTCCTCGAGAACCACACTCTAAACCCCAAGAGCAACCATTCTCCAAAGAACAACAGAAGCACCCAAAAGCCACTCAATCATGGAGACATCTTCTTAAAGGAGACAACCCTTCATCTCTATCATAAAGAACTCTCTCCAAAAATCTAGGCTTAGAACTGTTCTATAGAATCCCAAGACCATATTTTCATTGGTAACCCGAAACCACTCCTAAACCAACTAGGAAAATAAATCATTTTTGCAAAAAATAACTCTTACACAAAAAAACACACACGGAATATATATATATGCACATGCGTGTGTGTGTGTGTATTTATGGGCATCAAAACCCTAATGGTGATTAATAAGGCATTAGTAATGAAGGTATGGGGAGGAGCATGATTGCTTTTGAAGATCTTTTTTAGCTTCCAAATGGCTTCAAAAATTTGGAGGTGGTGCAACAATGAACTCAATGAGTTACAGGGCTGAAGAATTAAAAAGCATTTCAATGGAACCAAATTCAAAGTGTATATAAGAAGATATGAGAGTTCTCAAGCATTTTTAGTGGACATATGGTTGAAATAGGGAGAAACTATCGAAATTTCCCTGTATTCGACCTCTTATTGTCGTATGTTAACAAAGGAGATATACTACTCAATGTCAAAATATAAAGATAATATTGTGATATATTGCTTGATATTGGAATATTTCCCTCTAAAAGTTGTAAAATTATAATTACAAGCTGGATTTATATCACCACCCAAGGAAAAGGGATATATCGCTCGATTTATTGAGGGATGTAACGATATTTAAAACCATGCATGTCTCTCAATTTCAAATTACAACCAATATTCAAGCTCTCTCAAGTCATCCTCTTTCTTCTCAGTTTCTCTCTTTCCCCTCTCTATCAAGTTTCGAGAACAGGAAGAGAAAAAAAATTGCAAAAAAGCCAAGGTAAAGTGAGGTGAAAGACTTGCCTATTGCCTAGGTGTTACATGCTCGGCAACACATCCTACATCAAATTATTTTGATATATATTGTGTACCTCAATGTTTTATAATTTAGGATATTTCCAATTCTAGCACCTCAACCATTTAAAAAGTGTCAAGGTTGTGAAATGGGGAAAAATTAACAAAGAAGAGAGAATGGAAAGAAAAGAGAAAAGAAGAGTTTTCAAAAAAGTGAAAATAAACAAACTGCAGGGAGTAGCTTGTTATCAGTTTGTCCTTGAAGGGAGAGAGAGAGAGAGAGAAAGAGAGATAGAGAGAGGAAGGAGGGTGTACCTATGTCCTATGGAATTGAAGGCTTTAGAGTCGACAACCTTCCCCCTTATCGACTATCAAAGGCCCTTGTTGGCTTTTCCGTACTTAAAAATTGTTAGCTAATAATAAATGTATTACTTAGAGTTATGTATTAATCTAACTTTAAATGATCCCATTAGAAGTTAAAACAAATATAAACCAGTGTTCTATTTAGGTTATTTTGTTTATATAAATTAAGTTTTATTTATTTTAAACTAAGCGATCGTCAAACCCCAAATACCGCCTAAGCGGTGCTTGATCGTCTATATGATTGTTTAGGGTTAGGTTCCTATACTATTCTCCTCTAGGCGATTAGGAGACTACATTTGAGAATGTTGGGAGAAGCACTCTCAAATATCAAACTCCTAATAAAGCGCTCAACCTTGTTCAATTAGTCAGTTGCTCGTCAATTGAGGTAGACAATAGACAACTATTTTTTGTCCTCAACAATTAGTCAAGAACCTTATATTTAGAAGACAATTAGACAAGTATGTTTCCCAAAAGGTCTTCCAATCTTCAACCTAAGTCTAATGATCTAGCTTGGAAGTTTGGGAACTACAATTCCCCAAATGTGAAACAAAATCTTAGGCATTTGTTGTTTGGGAAAGTTAGTTCTAGAGGAATCACTTGAAACACACAACATCTCATTCAAATGTCAATTCCAATGTTAGGGCGTGTCCAAATGTGAATCAAAAAGTTATGAGGGATGTTATTGGAGTACATGAACAAAACATACAAGGTAAAACATGATGACCATGTTAACTTGGAGAGGTACATGGAAGGTGTTTTCCAAAGGAAGAAACAATAGCACATTTATTTAGTAAAACCAACAGCCTGACCATGGATGAGTTCTATACATTACACCCTAAGGACATGACTGATCAAGGGGAAAAGGAAAAGGTAATGCCTCAAACAACAATAAAACATCACTTGTAAAAAAGAATCCACAATAGATCGCTGCAAAATGCATAAAGAAAATCAAACACTCAATAAACAACAACAAAAACAAAAAGATGCCATATCCCTAGTTGGGGTTGGCAACATGAATCTTGTTCCTTCATCCAAATCAGTCAAAGACCATATCTTCAATCAGATTATTGGTGTCCAGATCCTTCCAGACTAACTCCATCCAGGATATTTTTGGTCTTCCTCTAGTCTTCTTAGACCCTTCAATGATTACTCCCTCACACCTTCTCACAAGCTGCCTTCCTAAGTCTTCGCTTTACATGTATATATAGTTTTTAATCTTGTCTCCTAGTTGTTCTAGAGTTGAAGTTAGTTTAGGATTATGTTTCTAATCCTACCCCTTAGATTAGATTAGTTAATTTACAGCCTTTAGATGAGAGGTGTTCTAATTCTAGTGTGAGTTAATGATTAGTCT
>JAUPMG010290514.1:0-17591 GCA_031762675.1 Pachysandra terminalis | reverse complement strand
TTAAAACACACCCATTTATAAATAATTTGAATTTCTTATAAAATTGTCATTTCTAATTAATATAGGTATACCACGTGCATCGCACGTGCAATATTACTAGTATATATAAAAGTACTTAAAGCTTGGGTATCGTTGAAAAGTTTACAAATGATGTTGGATATGTAAGTAGGAAAACTCTGTTGATTGAGGGTGACTAAGCCACGCCAATCCATCTTCTATGCAAATATGACACAAAGGCTAATATGGATTATCCATAATCTTCAAGATGATTGCAAATATTTGCTTATTGTATGTTGTTTTAAAAAGTTCCTTTTTTTTCTTTAGTAGGCGAAAAAAACCGCTTCTCGAGCTATGAAGTGAGCTCTTCTGTAGTCATTTTCTGATACTCATCTAACTGCATCCGATGGTTCATTGAACTCTATTAAAGATAGTGGCTCATATTCACTAATCTCTAGATCCAAAGTGAGGGACGTGAGGGGTCCTCTATGGGATGGAGCGAAGCGGAGTTGTGGTACAATAAGGGAATATTAGTATTTGCTTTATACATTGAATAGGTGTATTATAAGTTGTAACCCTAATTTATTATTTGATACAGTAGAAACTTCTTATTTCATGTAAATGTAGGCTTTATCGAATCATATATATCTGTATGCATTGTTTTAATCTTCGTTTGATTTGTGTTTATTATTGTTTGATATTATCAAGTTTCCTTTTTTCAGTAAAAAAAAAAACAACAACAACAACCACCACTTACTGAACCATTAAGCGAGCTTTTCTGTAGTCATCCTCTAATACTCGTCTACCTGCATCTAGGGGTGCAACTCGTGGTTCGGTTTGGTTCGGGTTGACCTCAACTCAGGACCAAAACGAAATCTAACAATGCCAACCCAAAACCAAATCAAACCGAAATGATAAACCAATAAACCAAACCGAATTAAATTGTAATAACCTATACCCAAACCAAACCAAACCGAATTGCTGTTTCGGTTTGGTTCAGGTTGGATTGAGTAAAATCCAAAAACAAATCCAAAAAAACTCCGAAAAAATCCGAACATAATCTTGCCTTCCTAGACACCTCGTGCAATAAAGAATCCAAAAAACCCTAATACATTTGTTTATAAAAACATTGAATCAAACAAATAAAACATAAAGAGGAAACTAAGAGAATGATGAGAGCCAAAAAGTAAAAACACTCGCATGGTTACAAAGGCCTCTCCTCTCTGATTCAAATATGAGGCTTCAATTCGTACGATGGTCGGGGAAGAACTGTTGGAGAAGACGACCGTCGAAAAGGATGGACGTCGGAGAAGATGATCATCGAAGAGGAAGCAGAAACGGTCCGAGAAGATCTCTGTTGCTGGATGCTGGCTCGTTGAAGAGTAAAGTGTGAAGAGAAAACCTAATTTCTCTTAGCACATGTTTTATGTTTCTTAAAAAGAGTCTATAAATCTAACCTAATATATGGTATGTAAAACATAGTATAACTTAAATTCAGTTTGGTTTGATTCAATTCAATTTGGGTTCGGGTTAGTTCGGTTTAACCGAGGGCTCAACCAAAAACCGAACAAAATTAATTCAATTTGACTTTTTCTAAACTGTAACCAAACTATATGTCTATAATCCCAATCCAAACCGAGCCAAAGTCGATTTGGGTCGGTCGGTTTTTGATTTAAACCGAACCGAGTTGATCCCCTACCTGCATCTAATGGTTCGTTGAATTCTGTCAGAGATAGTGGCTCATATTCACTAGTCTCTAAATCCAAGGAAGGGGGTGAGGGATTCCATGAACCGAAATCGTAATGCGGAAAAGGTATATTGGGATTTTCCCTATATATCGAGTAGAGTATAAGTTATAACCCTAATTCATGACATAATAGAAACTTTCTCTCTCCTGTAAATATAGATTTTATCGAATCACGTATATCTGTATGCATTATTTTAATGTTCGTTTTACTACTGTGTTTTATTATTATTGTTTGATCTGATCAACAAAGTCAAAAAAGTTAATGAAGCTAAAATTCATTCAACTGAAGTTATATGTTTTCTTTTTCTTTTCTTCCTTTTAGTACTCCCGCAGAATCAAATCCAAACCCACCTCTTCCCTTCATGAGGGTTGTCTTTCCACCGACCTAGGAACTAGGACTTTGATTATGAATAATTACTGCTAAAGAAAGTGATAAAAAGTAAAAGAAAATGAGAAATAAATACAATTAGATGCTAATGACTATTCTTAGCCATCTTTTATTTACTTAGATGCTAATGACTATTCTTAGCCATCTTTTATTTACTTCGACAGTTAAAAGTCATTGCTTTCCACTTTTACTAGCGGAGGGCACATGATATGCATGCACATTTATCAATCACATAACACATTTCATTACAATATTATACGATTATAAAAGTAAGTCTTAAAATATTTTATTTAGTATATAAATTAATAATTTAAGGGTTAATTTCACTTACACCCTTTTACATTTTTGACAACTACAAATAAACCTTATGTGTTTTCTGATATTGCATCAGTGACGTCGAGTGAACGATGTTAATAGAGAATGTTAATATATCTTTATAACTTTATCTTAAAAATTATATTTAAATCAGAGAAAACTAATTTTTATAAGATAAAATTTCTCTACTATTGTTTTTATCTTTAAATTCTTTTACCCTCAATAATACTACTAAAGCAATAAAATATATGATTAAAATCCTATCGAATAGGCACTGAGTTTTTTTTTTTTTTTTTTTTCTTGTTATAGTTGTCTTTTTATGTATATGGCTTTAGTTTAAAGGTAATATGTTCTTAAATGATAAAAACCAAATGACTTGAATACTTTTCGCCATGCGATAAGACGAAAAGTTAACGAATGGGTGATGTTTGGAATGTAATACAAAACCAATTTTAAGACTGTAAGTGAAATATCAAAAAACATAAGAGGTGTTTCTGTAGTTACCAGAAATGGGATATAAGTAGAATTAACCCATAATTAAAATTTAAAGATAGATATTATTAGAAAGGTCTCAACAAAAGTTGTTTTTAAATAGATCTATTTTTTTTACTGCCAACAACATGTAAATTAGAAGATATTAACTTTTAAAAAAATTAATTTTCTTTTTAAAAAAGTGAGTTATTATTCTAAGCATGACATATATTTAGCCATTTTTGAGATAGTTTAGTTAGATAGAAATATTTATTAGGTGAAAATAACTAAGGCTAGGACTGTCCAGGGGGGAGTAAAACAAAGAAGGGGGGGGGGGGGGGGGGTAGTTTGAAAAAAACGGAAAAATGGCACAAAATTTGATGAAGTGTACACACAATCCTTCTCTAGATCTTGATTTTATAGTGTATGTATGAGGTTTAGTTGTTCTTTCATATGGGACTCAATGAACAATAGTCTAAAACAGGTTTGACTGGTTAGTCTCATTGCATACCACGTTTACCAATAAACTGTTTTTTTTTTTTTTTTGTTATGAAAACCAATAAACTGTTTACTTGAAGAAAAAAAAAATACATTTATTTAAGTGCTTATGAGAGTTTAGGGGATAAAATAGGTATTATGAAAAAATTATTAAGGTTTAGAAATAACATTTATTTAAGTGCTTATGAAGGTTTAGGAATAAGGGTGCGTTTAGCCCGGCTTCTATAAGTACTTATTGTAGCTTATAGTTTATATAAGCACTTTTTAAATTAAATATGTGTTTGTTAGCGCTTATTAGCACTAGAGGAAGGCTACCCATAAGGAGAAGCTGCTCTCCCAAGCTCTTATGCGTTAAGCTATTTCACAACTTTAGTAAAAATTTTAAAATAGAATTTGTTAAATACATTTATTTAAGTGCTTATGAAAGTTTAGGGGATAAAATAGGTATTATGAAAACATTATTAAAGTTTAGAAGTAACATTTATTTAAGTGCTTATGAAGGTTTAGGAATAAGGGTGCGTTTAGCCAAGCTTCTATAAGTACTTATTGCAGCTTATAGTTTATATAAGCACTTTTTAAAATTAAATATGTGATTGTTAGCGCTTATGGGTAAGTGCTTACCCATAAGCACTAGAGAAAGGCTACCCATAAGGAGAAGCTTGTCACGGCCTTGGTAATTTCTAAGCCAACCGTGCGGCACTTGTGCTCAAATCGATCCCTTTGTATCACAAGTTAACCTCTCTCTTGAACTCCTAGGAAGCTTTAGAGAAGAAGAGGGTATGGGAGGGCAAGAGAGAGATGCTTTGTATTCACAAGAGCTTGAATGTTTACAATGTCTGAGGTGATTTACAAATGAGGGGCTCTCCCCTTTATATAGGCCATTGGGTTATAATGGATGGCCTAGATTGAAACAAGTGTGGGAAATCTAATGGCTGAGAAGGTTCTAGATCTTTATCTAGAACCTTCCACAATGTTCTCCCTTCCAACCCCTTCCATGGGATCATTCTAGAAAACCTTTAGAATCTCCTAGATAGTTAAGAGAATGTTAGGGTGCTACTAGGCAGTTCGTAACAGGCTGCTCTCAGCAGCTTCTCCCAAGCTCTTATGCGTTAAGCTATTTCACAACTTTAGCAATATTTTTAAAATACATATTTTACCCCTAAACTTTTATAAGCACTTAAATAAATGTTATTTCTAAATTTTAATAATATTTTATTAATACCTATTTTACCCCTACACTTTCATAAGTACTTAAATAAATGTATTTATCAAACGCTATTTTCTTCAAATAAGCAATTTATTGTTGATGTGGATAAGTGATCCGATTAAGCCACTTATCCAATGAGTGCTTACCTATAAGCACAAGTCGGGCCAAATGTAGTTTAGAATAGGTATTATAAAAATATTGCTAAAGTTTAGAAATAACTTCCTGCATAAGTGATAAGAGAATCTGTTCTCAACAAATTATGCTTATGGGTAGCTTTCCTCTACTGCTTATGGGTAAGCACTTACCCATTAGGTGTTACTAAACACACTTTTAATTTTAAAAAGTGCTTTAGTAAGCTATAAACTAAAATAAGCACTTATATAAGCCGGGCCAAATACAGCCTAAGGCTATGTTTGACCCGGCTTGTGTTTTTTGATAAGCACTCAATAAGTGACTCAATGAGAGCATTTATCCACAACATCAATAAGCTGTTTGGTTTGAAAAAAAATGTGTCCGGTAATATAGATAACTTAAATACCTTCTTAACAAGACAAATTCATAAAAAAATTCTTAAATTTTAGGGATAAAAATATCATTTTAAAACTTAATATTGTGTAGCATTAATTTTTAAAGTGTCATTAATGTCTTAGAAACCACTTCCTGCATAAGTGGAAAGGAGAAGTTGTTGAGAGCAACTTCATCCTTATGGGCTATTTTCCTCTAGTGCTTACGGGTAAGAACTTACCCGTTCATTATTACCAAACACACTAATAGTTTAAAAAAGTGCTTTAACAAATTATAAGCTCCAATAAGTACTTAATTAAGCAGTGGCAAACACAGTCTAATAAAACTTTAAAAATAACAATTTTACATAAAAAAATATATGTTTAACTCCATCTCACCAAAACAAAAAATAAAAGATTTAAAGTTATTTTTATTATTTTGTCTCACGAAAGCACATAACTACATGTTTATCAAATATCTTACCAAAAAAAAAAAAATACATGTTATCAAATACCAACTATTTTTTTAATAAGCAACTATATTGCAGCCACGGATAAGTATTTCCATTGAATCACTTATCCAGAAGTACTTACCCAAAGAAACAAGAGTGCCAAAAGAGGCAAACATATATATCCAAATGGGATGAGGATCTTCTAAAAACCTGGGCAGTGTAAACCTTGCGTGAACTTCATATGAGGTTGACACCTGTCTTAAAGTGGGCTCCACTAAAAATGGTGACTCATTTTCAGAACGCTAAGAGACCTAATGAACTTGAAACTGACTTCTACCATAATTAGTGTCTACCACCCTTTTTAGTGGGTTCACCTGAGTCAACCTCGTGTAAGATTCATACAATTGTCACATAGTCCAAGTTCACAGAAGATCCTCACCCAGCCAAATATAATAGAGTGATACGATAACCTTCCACTACGTATTAGTAGTGGAAGTGCTTAATAGCTAACTCTTTTTCTTTGAATGAAACCATTATAAGTGTTAATTAAGCCCACTTAACAAAACTTAATATAAGTAACAGGATCCAGTCACGTCAAGGTGAATTATTCATCCAGGTTGAATAGTCATTCTAATCGTATTCTAATATGTGGGTATTTAAAAAATAAAATGTTAGGCTCAAAAGATAAACTATGATTAATTTTTTATGAGAGAATTCATTGGGATTTTAAAAATGATCGATCATCCATTTTAGTGTTGTTTATTTATCACCATTGTGTTAATATTGTAGAAAACATCGCACCAAATATCATAGACAATTTGCCACCAACTTTTACAGACTACTAGGATTTGTCCAAATTTTTTTTTTTTCTTATTTTCTTTGCTTGTAAGTGCATCCATTCATTCTCTTTATATATATATATATATATATATATATATATATATTGATTGTCTATCTCACATAGCTGCTTTATTTTCCAAATCTTTACTCCTGTGCTGAGATATCTTGAGACAAATATTCTAATTTGGTCAATCATTTTAAGCTGATGACAGTTAATAATATTTTCAAATGAAAAGAAAAATTGGTCAATCAGAGATGAGATTGTGTCTCCTCCCCAAATGGAGCATGCACACCAGTCATGCATACATAAAGATGGACATGCTCCATATGAATGCTACGTGGCATGGCAACATAAAGCATCCCCTACTAGAATTTATATAAAAGTGACACTCTCATTGGTTTGTATATATGTCCATTATCATAAAGGCAATAATATTGGGATAGAAGGAGATTGTGGATATATGTTAGGTTAACTGTCATTCATGCCTATGTACAAGAGATTGCGGATATATGTTAGGTTAACTGTCATTCAATTCCTTCGTGCCTTTGTACAGTATACTTTCTCCCCTTCCTTATATTACCCTCTTGCCTGTTTAAATTTAGGGTTAATTCCATTTACACCTCACTTGTATTTTTGACAATTACTTTCTGTGTTTTTGATATATCTCTTACACTTTTTAGATTTTCTACTTACATTGCAAGACCACCCGTTTGTTAACTTTATGTCTCATTATTTGATGTAAAGTGTTGATGTCATTTGATTTTTCTAATTTATGAATTACATTAACGCTATTCACTGAAGTAACGGATCTAACACCATGTGTTAGCAGATTCCGTCTCCATTAATGTTATAAACTATTTAAATTAGTAATATATAATCAAATCTAATTAAATTAGTAACCACCCATTAAATCAGAACTTATTAATTAAATTAGTAATAGCCTATTTAGTAACGGGTTGAACTATCATTAAGCCGAACCTTATCTATAAAGAAATAGGTTTGCTATCATGAACCAAACTTAACCCGTAAATAAACGGGTTGGACTTGTTTATTTTTTAATTTATTGATTAGTTATTTTTTTGAATTTTATTTTTAAATTACGATAAAATATAACATCATTTGATATATTAAATTTTAATAAATATTATTAAAATATTTATTAAATTATCTGCGTCTTGGTTAACTCCTTTACTAATTAAATTTCTAGTAATATTAAATGTTAAAAATTGAGTTAGCGGGTTGGGCCATCATGAAATCGAATCTAACTGGTAAACAAACGGGTTGGGTATCATAAAACCAAACCTAACCCGTAAATAAATGGGTTGGACTCACGTACTCATTTATTTTTAATTAATTGATTAATTAATTTTTTGAATTTAATTACTAATTAAGGTAAAATATATCATCATGTTACACATTAAAGTTTAATAAATATTATAAAATATTTATTAAACATAATTGTTTTACAAAACAATAGGCATTTTTAACATAGTTTTGGTAGGCACGTTATCAGATGGGTTGGTAAAACTTAAACTCAAACTCAATCTCAATCTAATTAATAAACGGGTCAAACCAAACCCTTTTAATCAGGTCAAACCAACATTGAATCAGCTGATGCAATTTAAAAATGACATGCAGTACAATATACCTTGGGTTGCGGGTTCAGATCATCCACCAATTGCATTCCCCTATGACAATCTCAATACAAAGGTTTTGGCATCAAGGATTTGTCCTAGAACTAACAAGTCAAGTTTTGGCATTGAGGAACAATCCCAACTCATAAATCAAAGCAATCCAACAAGCACGCCAACATATTGAAATAAACCACATTCTTGATTCGACTCACCAACCCAAGTCGACTTAGAATCAAAACCAAATATAGAATTCCCATTGTAGATCAACAAGTAGACTAAAACGAGACTAACATGATTGCAAAATGATGACTGAACTATCTACAATTTGTTACCAAGTTGACTTCTTAGAGGCACAAATGAAAATGCATTATTTAGGATGAAAGAAAGTAGCTAAGCCTTGTCCAATGATGTGCATAATTAAAGCATTAAGATACTTGAATTCCTGCAAATACAACATAAGAAAGAACGATTAGTAGCAACGTCTATATATGACTGTTTATTGTTCAACAATTGAGCTAATTTATCCAAAAGAAATAAGCACACTAACCTTGACAATTTCAATATAATGTAAAAAATCAATTTGCACTTGGATTAGATTGGGAGGCATCAAAATGAGGAGACAAAAATGGCTACATGACACTAATAAAATAAGTTCCATGTCATTCCAACATCCAAATTTAATAGCTTCAAAATCATTACCTGTAGCTGTAGCAGATGCATGAAGCCATATTTTCCTTGGCTAGCATTCACCTAATCTATGTTGGGATCATGCATTTGGTTCAAGCCATGAGTTCCTTGGTTAAAGGCCATAGACACCTGCATAATGTTTGATAAAACTTTAACAATTGATAGTGTTTGATAAAATAAATTATGCAATTTGAAAAGGATAATGCAAATAGTACTGGCATGGATTGTGCTGATGGAACAATGAATTCTCTAGTTGGGGAACATGTTTCATTCAAAGATGTTGTTGATGGAGTTGTTAAACTTTGAGCATACTGACTATACACACATGGATCAAGGGGAGTACTGACCGGCGTTATTGATGCTTGTTTTTGTTTCCTCCTATAGTTTTTGGGCTTCTCTGCATTGTTGTGTGCTAGAGTCGGTTCATTCCTTTTCTTACCTCCTTTACTTATAGCTTTATTAAGAGCATTGGTTTCCCTATGAACAATAGTTCCAACATGGCCACCTCTAATATTTTGCTTGATGCTTCTTATTTTTGAGAAATCTGTAGTTGTCAGTCCTCCATATGAAGTATTCACTTGTTCAACAACCACACTTGCAATTTTTCCTTGTTCTCTCTCCACACATGATGCTTCATTTGGAGATTCTTCAAGAGGTAAATCTTTCAATATTTTATCAACCCCCTCAATCATCTCTTTACCATGATTAACAGCAAAATCATATGATTTTTTACTCTTTGCAGCCCTTGTTGCTATTGTGACAAGCATATGACACAAGTTTTTATAACGCCTTTCAGTCGCTAATATAGGGTCACTCTCTTCAGTAGATTCACAATGATCTAGTACAATTCCCCCATTCTTGGCATCTCCCCTCCACCTCCTTAATATGTATTGATCAGGTACCTGTTTTATCCCATTCCCACGAAGAACACAGATCGCGTAGGCACAAAGAATTCCTACAAACTCAATTTTTTTATAACTACAATCAACTGTAGTGCTCATACTATCAAAGAAAACAATATGCTCTTGATGCTCGTCTACAGAGTCATTAACAACTTTGTACTTTGTCCCACCTTCCACACATTTATGAACTGTACAATTGAAAGTCTGTTGTAATTCATTTTGAAACTTCTCAAATACTTCCGGTGTGTGTATAGTCTTGACTTGATCCGCAAATAAATTTGGAGCAGATTTTGGAGTGCTTTGTATCATTCTGCAATTAGCCAATAACTCATTATAGCGTCGATCATCTACCATCCTATCAAAATACCCCAAAATCACAGAAAATCCTTTTGAGTTTGTAAATATTTTTTGAAAGCTGAATTCATACTTTATGAACGTTGGGTAGTGCTCATGTCCGCGCAAATTGTGTTCCTTCCATATGCCAAGGAACACTTATGCCTCTCATTGAACCTTTCTTCTAGCCATGTGTTTGACAATAAATCATATCTGTTAATCACTGTAGTCCATGCCTCCACAAATTCATCCTCATTTTCATATTCATGTACACATCTACTAAAATATTTTGAAAAAGATTTATTGCAATGAAATACCTCTTGAAGATGTTTAGCGGCATTTTGAAACATATGCCACACACAAAAACGATGATAGGTGTCAGGCCACACTGATTTTATTGCTCGTCATAGCTTGATCATGATCAGTAAGAATTGTTTTTGGGATCTTTCTAGACATATCCTTGATGAAAGTCTCAAATACCCAACTGAATGAAGCAGTAGTTTCATCATAAAGCAGTGTAGCTACATAAATTGCCTATTGTGATTAACTCCAACGAATAACCCAAACGGAAGACCTTCCTTGTTTGTTTTATATGTGGTGTCAAAACAAACTATGTCACCAAAACAAGCATAATCTACCATCATCCTAGCATCAAACCAGAAGATGTTTGTAATTAACTCACCATCATCTAGTTGTATCACATAATAGAATGATGGATCTTCCAATTGTTTTTCTAAACATATTCTAGTGAGGCACCTGCATCTCCCCTTTCCAAAGCCTTCATCCTTTGGAGTACAGATAATTGCTACAATCTACACGCAAAAATCCAAGGTTTCCAATACCACCAACTTCTTTGCTCATCATTTCTACTGTCTTTTTTGGTGGTATTCCTGATTTGTCTGCTAAATCAATTTCAATAGCTTGAGCAACAATCAACTTTCTGTGTGATCTTAACATGTGAACCATTTTAGGGGGAACAAACTCATGATTGTGAGTTTCTTCAAACTCTGACGCCTCGAATTTATTATGAGCATTCAAAACAATTCTCAATTTGGTCATACAATTAGTCCTTGTATTAGCACGGGGTTTTTGAACTTTTTTATTTTGCTTATCAGGCTTACGAACACGTTCATTAGAACAACAAAAAATGCTATCGTAAATTGTCCTATCCTTCTTTCTCTGGAAAAAACTTTTCCGGATACTAAATCAAATTCTTTTGGCATACTCATTGTAAAATAATTCTACATTCTCTTATGATTCAAACTCCATGCCTATTCTTGGTACATAATCACTAGACTCGACAAAGTCATCATTGGCATCCTCCAAGCCACAAAATTATTCTCCAAATTCTATATCTTCTATGCTCTATTTTGACAAAAACAAAATACACAGTCACAATGAAAAAGTGTCAGCATGATATATTGATTAAATAGTTGTTTCACTAACATTTTGTAATAACCCAAACAAAATAATAGGGTTAATGTGTAAATAATAGAAATTTAGGGGTTAATTTAAAATTTTAGTAATAGCTGTCTTGTTTGACTTTTGAGCGATTGTGATTGGTGGGTTGTACAAATAGAAAACTAGGTACAACACAAACAATCATAACTTCTAAAGTTAAAACATGTGGCTAGGATCTTGTAGGAACATTCAATCTCCAATCAATGACTGAGCTTTAAAAACTAAGAATTAGTAAGTATTCTCTACAAACTAAGTTAGAAATAAAGTTAGGACTCTAACACAGAAATAGAAATAAATCAATTTATAAAGGAACCAATAATGGCTGGAAACTAATCTAAGGGCTGAGATTCAAACAAACTAATCTAAGGGTAGAGGTTAAAAGTTCTATAGTTTCTAATTCTAGAGTTCCTAAGTGCCTACATAAACACAAGTCCTTGGGAGATTGATTCATCACCTGGAGAAGAAGAAGAAGAAAAAGAGCAAGAGGTATAACTCTTTACACCAAGAATCAAATCAAGGTAAGTATTCAAGTTTAAGTTTATTTTTGATTTAAATAGGAGTACAAAGTTACTTTCTTTGAGTATGAAGTATATTTATGGTTTTCAAAACTAATTTTCTGAGTTTAAAGCTAGGACATGGTAAGTTTGATTAAAGTCATGGTTTGAGAAGTTTCATTATTGGGTTTTGTGCAGAATTTCAAGTTATATGTGGTTACTAAATCATGTTTTGTGTTTAAAGTTAGAAAGGAAGCAAAAACAGACAATTTTATGCAACCCGTGAGGTTCGGTGGACTGCTGAATGGCCCACCGAACACTTGCAGGAACCCTTGACGGCCTATTCGGTCCACCGAAAGTCCACTGAACCCCACGGGCTATTGTTTAGGCCCCTGGAAAAGCCACCGAACCCATCTCGGTCCGCCGTGCAGCTCACCGAGCGCCACATAGGAGATTTTAAGTCCCTAGAAAAGCCACCGATCCCAAACTCGGCACAACAAAACTCCCGTTAAGCCTGACCATAAGACCAAAAGATTGGAACCTAGAAACCAAAAAGGGGGACTCGGCAACCTTCTCGGCTAATCAAAAAAGCCACCAAAACCCCACCGAGCCCACTCGGCAGCCTCTCAGCCCGTCGAGATTTCCCAAATTGATCTGTTTGACTTGAAATTTGACATACTTGCTTATGTTGACCTAATTAGACTGATTATGATGTTAGTTTTGCTAAATTATGATTATTCTATACGCTTACTTCTTTAAGAATTCAATTGCTATATTGATGAACTATTGATATTTTGACTTAGACTTATATGACTTATTTACTCATTGTTATCATGTTATGTAGGTATATTACACATTGTACGCATGCTTTGATTACTTAGTTAATGCGCACATTTTCACTTGCACAGCATTACCTTCATAACCTTGGATTTGGTCTGAATGCCTTACCTTAAATATGAATCCGTACTTCTGGATTTCAAGATGATTAAGAGAGTATTATGATCTGGAAATTATAATAAGTGAGGAGACTTATATTTATTGTATTGAGGGACAAGCTATTCCAATATACCTACTTTTTGTCCTATGAACTATTAAGGAGTGAAATCCTGTTGGTTATTGAAAAGTATGATTCCTTGAGAAGATTTCACATTGGTGATGCCTTGGATTTTCCCTTGATAAAAAATAAGTGGGGGAATTGTGCCCTCTAGGTAGAAGCCCTTTAAAACTATGTTGCGGACATAGAATATCTTATCTTTGAGAGTTGCCCTGTATGGGGAGGATGGTTCGTTAAGACATCTTGCTCAAGGAAGGATTGATTTCGTGGGAACTTATGTTATTAATATATATCTAACAACTTGCATTGAATAGCATATTAAATTGCTTGTTTTAGATCACACTTGGTGATTATACATGATAGGTGCACAGCATTCATTAAAACTTGACCTTATGCATATTCAGCACATATCACATGATTCACTTGCATATTCATCATATATCTCATAATCATTTGCATATTCACCACATATTACATGATTCACTTGTTTTCTGTTTATATGGATTACCATTGAAGATTGGCATTGTCCTTACTTCAATCCTAAATATTGTTAGACTTGTTTACTTACTGACTAAGTGTAGCTTACGCTTTCAAGCAATCATATTTCAAGAATTATAGAGGAGGATGACTTGGACTATGGAGACCAAACCGTGGAACCAAGTTTTGACAAAGTTACTGATTGTATCGAAGATGCTAATTAGGGAAATTATTAGAGAATTTACTAGATTTTGTTGGCTTGCATGATAAAGTTTATTATTGGCTTTTGTTAAGCCTTATTTTATTTAGGAATTTGATTGAGCACGAAACTAGAGGATTCTTTTTTTAATTTTCGTTGCATGTTATGATTTGAATTGGATGTAATAGTTATATTTGGACTTATTTTCCAGTATTTTATAATATCTTGGATTACTTTTCATGATTTGGCAATGTATTGACTACCACTCCGATGAGGAATGGGGTGAGAGTCATATTTCAGACTTCTTAGGGACTCCTTTGAGATCTCTTAAGTTTGGGATGTGACAAAGTTGGTATCAGAGCCTAAGTTTTATGTTTTCAATCGAGTTCCATAAAGTTTCATGGTGATTGAGATTTCAAAAGTTTTCTCTATGCCGATATTTGAAAGTTGTATGTGTGATAATTGTTATTGCTAACAAACTTGTTTCAATAAATAAATTGATGTTTTCTGTTTTCTTATACAGTCCTTGATCACCCAAACTCACAATGGCTAGTGGAAGAAGAGGTAATGTGAGTACAGGTTCAACCAAAATTGAAACTCAAGATCCCCAACTTATTGGAGTTTATCATGCCTTAGGGGAGATGGTTGCAATGATGCACCAACAAGCTTAATCACGGTCAATACCACAACAAACCGAAGCACAAAGGAATGTTCACAGCATCGAGAAGTTCAAAAAGCTTGGTCATACTATCTTCAAGGGAACCACCGACCCAATGGAAGCTCAAGCATGGATCGATTCCTTGGAGCACATCTTCGAGGTGATGGAAGTGGATGAGCAAGAGAAAGTTCGTTTTGCTATCTTCGTGCTAGAAGGTGAAGCAAGGAGATGGTGGAAAGCTACATTGGAGATCATGAACGTCCAAACTTGGAGTAACTTTAAGGTATGATTTTATTTGAAGTATTATTCTAAAACTGTTAGGAAGGAAAATGAATTGGAGTTCATGAAATTGGAGCAAGGCAACATGACTGTACCGGAGTACGCTGTAAAGTTCACAGAGCTATCTCAATTCACCACCTGTCGTTGACGAGGAGGAGAAGAAGACTTTCAGGATTGAGAGAGGACTAAGGCCTGGCATCAAGAATAGGCTGATCGTGCGGGAATTCACAGAGTATCACAAATTGGTAGATTGAGCTCGTAAGGTGGAGAAGGACATGCAAGAATTCCGGAAGATGCAAGACCAAAGGACGGAGCAGAACAACCCAAGAACCGGAAATCCTAAAAGCATCACAACAGAAGAGGCAAAGGACGCAAGGACGACCCAACACTCAAGTTTTTCCAGGTATAAGGTGTTTCAATTGTGGAAGGATAGGACATCACATGAGGGATTATCGACTCCCTAAGAATCTGCAAGCAAACACTTTCCAAGGACAACAGCAACTTGTACCCAAGCCTCACTATCAGCAAAATTAGAAGCCGGCACGACAAGCACAAGCACCGAAGGGAAACAAGGCTAGAGTTCCACAGCAGCAATCTCAACAAACAAGAGTGTACGCCATCGAGCAACAGCAAGGTGAAGTCATGGAAGGTACCGTTCGTATTTCTCACATCTCAGCAAAGGTTTTGTTTGATACAGGAGTGTCACACTCATTTATAGCTAATTCATTAGTGAACTGTTTGGTGGTATGAAGGACCTAGAAAGGATTTTTGTTGTAGCAAATCCCATCGGAGGTTCAGCATACTTAGGGAAGGTATGTGAGTCTTGCTTCATTATGGTAGGTGAGTCTACATTACCAATTAACCTAATTATGCTTAACATGACAGAATTTGATGTGATTTTGGGTATGGATTGGCTAGTTGCATATCATGTGCAAATAGATTGCCATAACTGAATAGTGTCTTTTGTATCACCGGAGGGTAAAATTGTAAAGGTTAGAGGGTCTAAATTCGAAGTGCTAAATCACTTAGCATGTTTGAATTTATGGACAATAGATGAGAGGGGAGGATGGGAACAAATTCCAATAGTATGTCAATTTGAAAGTGTATTCCAAGACATACTGGGATTGCCTCCTAAAAGAGATATAGAATCTAGCAGACTTAACAGCTAGAGCAAATCTGATTGCACTACCGACTTACCGTATGGCACCTACTGAGTTGATGGAGCTGAAAAAACAATTAAATGAGTTGCTTGCCTTGCAATTCATTCGACCAAGTTCATCACCATGGGGAGCACCAGTTCTATTTGTGAAGAAGAAAGACGGATCTCTTAGACTATGCATAGACTACCGAAAGCTGAACCAAGTGATGGTGAAAAACAAATACCCATTGCCAAGAATAGAAGACTTGTTTGATCAATTGAAGGGAGCAAGATACTTCTCAAAAATCGATCTCAAATCTGGTTACCATCAACTAGGAATCAAAGAAGGAGACATTCCAAAAACAGCATTCCGAACGAGGTACGAGCACTTTGAATTTGTGGTCACGCCTTTTGGGTTGACCAATGCACCAGCAACATTCATGGACTTGATGCAAAGGATCTTCAGACCATACCTAGACAAGTTTGTGGTTGTATTCGTCGACGACATTTTGGTTTACTCCAAAACCAATGAAGAGCATGAAGAACATCTCCGACTTGCCCTACAGACATTGGTAGATCACAAATTATAGGCAAAATTCTCTAAGTGTGATTTTCAGGAAGAAGTGAAGTTCCAAGGACACGTTGTGTCTAAGGGTGGAATTATAGTCGATTCAAGCAAAGTTGAAGCGGTACTAAGTTGGGAACAGTCCAAGAATGTATCGGAAGTTCGTAGCTTTTTTGGATTGGAGGATTACTATCGTCGATTCATTGAAGGATTCTCTCGCATCACAGTACCTTTGACCATACTCACAAGGAAGGACGTGAAGTTCTTGTGGGACGATGTCACGCCCCACACCTCCAGACACACACGTGTCAACACGTGTGCGGTCTGGACTGCGGTGCTATGACCTTCACCCTCAAAGGTCAACGATTACTCTTCATATTCATAGTAAGGGTGGAATTTCATTTTTTATTATCTTAGAGCAATCACATAACGTCTAAAATATTGCAGAAATCAACGAGATCAAAACCTGAATTATCATATCCAACTGGCATAAACTACTCAAATGCCCAAAAATTTATCAAAAAGACCCAAGTACACTGGTCTAGTTCTTTAAGTACAAGCCCGACTATACGATATTAAGTGCATGTCATCAAAATAATACATGTCCAAAACTACAAACCCAAAATACATCATCATGAAATACATCCCGGTCAAAAAGAAACATACATCAAGAACTCATATAGAGTTCACATAAGACAAAACCCATGATCTCCATGGTCATCATCGAAGCCATCATCAACACGAGCTCCATCAGGAGGAGGAGTATGAGTGTCTCTATGTCCTGAAAAATGTTCAACGGAAGGTTTGAGCTAAAAAGCTCAGCAAGTAAAGCACACTAACATAATAGAACAAGTTTTCACATGATCATGCCATCAATGTTATGCATTCTATAACATAAATTTTCTACGTGTCATTGACATGTAAATGAATTTCTACGTGACCTTAACATGTATATGAATGCAAGGACCTAATCCCAACGGTCTCGCCACTAGTGCCTGTCATGTACGTTCATACATTCCTTAGTGCCATCTTTTGGATACCTTCTTTGGTGTCTTGTGTGCCAAGGCAAAACCAATCTCAAGGGTATGGCAAATAATGCCCACATTGTTGACCCAATACATTTTCATCATTTCGAGTCAGACTCACCCAGTATCCCTAGTCACCATTTCTATATAAAATGGATTGTCAAGTCTGAGATACTGCCGATTCCATGTGTACAACATGGTTTTAAGGGATTTGCAACCCTCAAGAATACATGTCCTGCGTTTATTTTTGTCTGAGAACAGGGGCT
>JAUPMG010290503.1:0-17592 GCA_031762675.1 Pachysandra terminalis | reverse complement strand
AATTGTGAAGGTATTAGGCGACACTGGCTACCGAGACAGGCGTAAACAACAGAACCTGGCTTCATTGAATCAAGCCACTTCAAACATTTGTTTTTATCAATTGAGGATTTGTTACCTCTTTCAAACTTATCTATGTTCTTCTTATTGCAGAGAGACACAGGTCCAACACACCATACCATCTTCTGAATAGCTTTGCCATATGCCTCGATGTTACTGAGTTCTAACTCAGTGAAACTATTCACCACCACCCCATGTGATGTTTGTTCAGCCTCTCTCATTTGGCATCGGATTTCGTCCAGCTCAGGGAAGGTAACAAAGGATCCTGGCAGCTGGGCTCTTGTGATCTCAAACTGTTGAGGCATACCTGGAACTTTAAAGGGTTGGGAATCAGATGTCACAGACATGTGAGCATTGTAAAGCTGTACATTATGGGAGGACAATAGAGAAAAGCAACACATCCCATAGAAGACCAGCCTTGGTATCTCGAACTTGCTAGCAGTCATCGATGTCCACCAGAGGCTCTTATCTGAAATTATGCAGCTGGGGAGGGGATTTTGTTCTTCCAGGTATGTCTCCAGTTCTGTTTGTGGCATATTCGCCGCTTTGAAGAATTTTTTAATCAGGACTGGTGAAGGAACTATGTCAAGGTTTTCGCATCCGACAGGAAGGCCTACTTCCGAGCATGGAAACTGGAGTTCGAGAAGTCGGATTGGAAGGTTGGATTCTTCGTCGCGATCGATAATAGTCTTGAACCGGGAGGCATTGAGAGGTGTACTGACCAAGGTGACCGTGACCCCTCGTTTTGCAAAAAGTCTGGCCATGTCTATCATTGGGATCATGTGGCCTTGGGCTAGTAAAGGAATCAAAACAAAGTGAAGCTGCTGGTTGTTTTCTGAAGCCATTGCAGCTGATCAGCAAGCTTGTTCACTAGGTCAATGCAGATGAGTGGGTGGGTATATCAGTGAATAGAGTTATAAAATTCTATACAGAGACAATTTTTCATTCAAAGTCTTTATTTTTCTGATTGCCGGCCTTCTGTGAGATCCCTCACAGGAGATCCCGTGACCTTAGGGTGGGTCCCACGAAGAAGGGTAGCCTAAGAAAAGGATGAACCTAGGGGGGGCCGGGACTACATCTTTAACCGGCTTCTACTTGCCAGTTAAAAATGTGGCCCCTTATAGAACACGTGTCGGCATATAATTTAGCTCCCAGAAGATCTTCACCCATGGGTGTTGCCAGCCGCACTCGAGTCCTCCCTTCTAAACGTTGAACAAGGGTCGAGTGCGGGTGGAGGACTGCACTCTATTAATCTACGTGATCCCGTTCGTACGTGTAAAGTAAAGTCACCTACTTTATTTGTAAAATAGATTAAAAAAAATCTAAAAAGATAACTATCTCTTCTTTTTGTATGTAGGTGGGATGACGTGGGCTAATAGGGTGTTGCCTGCATGTACCTGCACACCTAAGCTACCTCCACTCAAACGTATAGAAGGGGAGGGATTTGACGTAGTCCACTCAGCTTATAAGAATCAGATGCTTCAGTGTGTCACCGGTGGATGCCTGACACACATGTTCCAATGCTCCACTCACCCCGCGTATATGCTCTCAAAGTAGAACCATATGCACTTATAGAATTAATCCAATCTATTCTATTGGAGAGCATATCCGCGGGAGAGTGGAGCAATTGATATGTTTTTTTTAGTTTCCCAAGTATCCTCAGGCTTCGCCCAGAACTAATCTTCTGAGGTACGGTCGGGCGCGCTAAGGTCGGGACCTCTCCCAAAAAAAGTTTGCTGCATCACAATTGATAAATTGTTGTTATGTTTGAATGGTAATAAACCTGGAAAAGTAAACATTAACTGCTGCAACTTGGACAACTTCGGCTGGATGTTTTGGACTGAGTGGAGACCCACGAGGAGACTGGACCATTTATTTCCCGGAGATTCATATCGGAAATCCAATCTCATATATCGGTTGCATTCATATAGTCAAGTCTTGTACAATTATTTATCAAATAAGTTGTTGAACTACCATCACATATCTCAATTAGTATGGAGGAATTTCTATCCAATAAAACATATAATTATGATGCAATTTCCATGAACGTATCCAAGGAAAAAACAAACAACGTCAATGATTTGCTTGTTTTGTATTAGAATGACATGATTGACTTGGTGTTGCTGCATTTCTTGGGGTTAAGATTAGGGTTAAGAGCAGATTTTCACAAATCTTAATCCCCCTCCTAAGATTTATATATCGAACCGTTCCACGTGTCATAGATATCTGACCATCCTTATCACTTGAAACGGTTCATTATACTGAACCGTTCCACGTGTCCAAGATCTAAAAGTATTTGTTAACTTTTACGCCAACTACTTTCGAAACGATCGAAGTATTAATGATTTGAACGTTTAACAAGACAAATTATGACTCCTTTCGAAGGACAGTGGCAGGAGTATACTACTCTTAATGAACCCTTCAAATATATATATATATATATATATATATATATTTTTAAACCAAGACCCGAAGTCATATTTTCTAATTCTCCATAAGAGACTTTGAATGATATTATTACTTTATTGTGTATTGCGAAAGAAATCCTTTGAGGAGGAGCATTCGTAGACGCACTTTAAACCTTCTAACTTAGAAGTCGTATTTGGATCATGTCCATAGACTTCGGAAGACTCTATTATAATTTTTTCTTGTAGTAACTACGAAGGAAACATCTTTCCTTCTGGTTTGTTCAAATCACAGGCCAACCACCTCCAGATGGTGAATTTGAAGGTGTTGTCAAATCGTCAAAGGTTAGTCATCCTCAAAGACTAAGGTTTTATTACTCATGAATAGACTTGCATTCGATTAACTTCAAATGAATCCTTATTTAAGGAATTCTCAAAGTACACATTTCATTCATCCCGAAAGAACACTTTTGGATGACGATTGCACTGATTTTGAAATACCTTTAGAAAGGTGTACTTCGAAGTCATGTTATTACTTCTCCATATGTCACCTTCGAGTAACAAATATGGAAATACACTTTTCATTCACTAACTTTGAAGTACCATCACAAAGGAATATTTTGAAGCTATGCTCTCTCTCTGTACATTACCCTCGAGTGACAGTTATGGATTTAACTTCACTGACTTTGAAGTACCCTCACAAAAGAATATTTCGAAGTCATGTTTTTACCTCTCAATATGTCACCTTCGATCGACAGTTATGAATTTGCAGGACTGGATTTTGTTTTACACTTCACTTAAGAGTACTTCGACGAACAAAAACAAGTTGTTTCCCTCGAAGACACTCTTAAATACATTCAAACTACAAAGTAGAGTTCGAAGCCACTCATATTTATCCTTAGGAGTTGACTTCGAATGACATGTCATATAATATATGCCTACTTCAAATAAAATCCTCAGGGATGATACTTCGGAGGCACATCTTCATTCCCCAGAAGTTATCTCTAAATGGGATATTTGTACTTCGGGGTCTCTTTTAAAGAAGTTGTAGAATGACATATATACTTCTGATTTCATTAAATCAAAGGCACTCGAGTTGGTCGCGCATAAACTCTAAACTTCAAAAGAGCCTAGATAACTTCCTTACATGGACTATTGATCATGAAAACGAGTTGTCTGCTGAGAAATCTAACTCTGAAATCTCTATATGGGTAATTCGAGAATACACTTATCACCTTGTAATGTACGGTTATTCTAACATCTTTCAAAGGCAGATAGCTGCCAAAAAGGGGCTCCTTCGTGATAAACGAAGTCTAGAAGAGGATGAA
The DNA here is from genome assembly GCA_031762675.1 of Pachysandra terminalis. Classification (NCBI taxonomy): domain Eukaryota; kingdom Viridiplantae; phylum Streptophyta; class Magnoliopsida; order Buxales; family Buxaceae; genus Pachysandra; species Pachysandra terminalis. Next base: position 13,802 of record JAUPMG010290503.1, on the reverse strand, counting down.
AAATTCAATAAACTCATTTACTTCAAATGATTGGAATGAATTCCTCGTTGCACGTGATAAAACATCAGCTACTTATAATATTTGTTGTAACTTATTTAAAGGGAGTTTTGTCTTATCTGGAATGACGGCAAGAATGGAAACGTTGTTTTTAGATCTGTATGCATGCTACACGTGTCATTTAATCCGTGTTCTTCTAGATCTAAAGCAACCTATCACAGAATAAGTTTGTAGATTCGAAGTGACTCATCTCTTGTTCTGGAAATAACTTAGGCGTATTGAAATACATGTGGCATTTGAGATATGTTCTTACGCATGGGGATATTTATAAGCATCTCTCTGGACACTTGATTGAATTACATTTGTCCTAATTTGATAGGCAGGCTAAATTCCCTTTAAATAGCAAAACATATTCTCTATTAAATATATATAGAAAGAAGGAATCTGAAAGTTCTGAGAGAAGTTAAAAGGTAGAAGATAACAGTGAGTAAAGACACTGAAAGAGAGAGGGGATAGTCAATCATATACTGCATTTCTTAATACATGATATAGACTTCGGGTCATTCGAACAATGAGGTTTTCTTGCTCTGAGATATGCATTCTAACTGACTTACAGTTATTTCAACATCCTCCCCCTTTGTCTCTTCTCTTTGTCTTATTTACAGGTCATGTTTGTGAAGAAACGCTCTTGATAGAATAGCTGTGAGACAGTTTAGGCTATTCTGAGATAGACTCCCTGAACTTATTCCTCTGGATGATGGTTGTATTGGCTCTTTTATATTATTATATGAAGTTCTTTTGATATATTGAGTCTTTTACAAATCCCGCATCAACACCATCACATATAGTTGAATGGTAATGGGACAGAATCAAATTGAACTAAAACCAAACTGGATTTCTAAATTCCGGATAACATCCTTGTTATCCATAATAAACTTTATCATGATGGGATTTTAGTAATTTTTACTCCACATTCTATTTGCTAGCTAGGCTCTTATAATTAGAAAAACAAAAAATAGAGAAAAATAAAAAGAAAACCAGCTCTATTGGATTATCTTGACCATTCCCATATATCTTACTACATTAGTCACTACAGTGACCCAAAATTGAGTGTTGGGAGAAATTTAGACCTCATGTTTGGTTTGATTGAGGAATGTTTGGTTTGATTGAAGAATTCAAGGAGAAGATGAAGGCATGAAAAGAGATTTGATTTATAAGAATTAGTAAGTTTCTAAATTGTTTCTAGATTAGAGAGTTACTATGTTTATCTTATGTACTCTTCTATTTAAAGTCCCATGAGGTCTCTTTGTAATCACCTTAGAATTTATCAAAAAATCTGTTTCTCTTTGTAACCCCCACCATTCCTAAGAAGGAAAATGCACCCTTTAGTAATATATATATATAGATATATAAGTGATTGAGGTTTTATCACGTGACTTTGGAGATTTTTTCCAATCATCTTTAAATAAAAAAGTCCTTCGAATTTCACAAGAAGTGCAGTTCTCTTCCGAGGGAACCCTTCTTGATTTTTTAATCTATCTTCATTTGAGGGAAACTAGAGCAACAGTGTACGTCTCACAAAGTGACAATATAGTCAAATTACCCACACATGGAGACCTTTGATCTAAGACCTTTCATTAGGCAATCCGTTTTCATGGTGAATCGTCCTTACAAGGGAGAGTTGTCATAAAACTCAAGGTTATAGGTTAAATAACCATCTTGCCTAACCATGAATTGAACTTAGAGAAATTGAACATAATATGCTTCCTTCGAATTTACCCTTAAATAAAGTGTAGTAGTGAGTCCCACACATAGTATGTATAAAGAGTGTTTATCCGAGTATATGTCCTAGGGATAAATAGTATACATTCCTTCGACTTGCTGATGTAAGGTGAAGAAGAACAAGGTACGTTGATGAATCCAGCCATAGAACACACAACCTTGAATTGCAAGGATTTAAGGGCAAAACATTAGAACAATAAGAATAAAAAATCACTTTTGATCAAATCATTATCCTACATGTGAGACTTTTGTAAGAGAGCTTCGACGTCTGCAATAGTGACGAAATTAGTTTTGAGGTAGAAGGTGTTTTTGGAATTGTCGAAAAAAGATCGACTGCATTGATAGGAGATACTTTGGGAGAAAGCTTTAATGAAATATCAACACTAGCTTTAGCCATCAGGGTTTCTAATTGAGGTTGCTACACTTGGATAGTTGTAATAATAGGCTTTGCAGCAGTCAAAGGATCAACAACTGGTGGAGAAGGTTCTTCGGGTTGATGTTGCTTAGGGAGTTCCACCACAACAAGAGCAACAAATGAAGTAGAAGAATCCATGCAAAATATATGGCAGAGTAACAACAAGATACATGAATATCTTCAAGAAACAACTACAGACTCCCCAGCGGAGTCACCAATTAATGATGATGTAGAAATCGTAGCAAATGATAAACTCAAATATTTGATTGAATATGATAACAGTTTACCAGTACAATTATATCAACAAGATACAATCCAGAAAGTCTGTCTCAGGATAGCCTAAATTGTCGCGCAACTGTTCTATTAAGAGTGTTTCTTCTCAAATTTAACTTGTAAATGAAACTAAGAAGAGAGAGAAGCAGAGAGAAAAGATGAGATCTCAAGTATGCCAACAAGAATGTTCACCACATAGCAAGGGAACATCAGTATAGTGTTCAAGGGACACCAGTCTCTTTGTTGTTTCTCAAGGAGTCGAATGATAAGTTATCACTTTTGTGTCTTTCACATATCTGTGTGTTATCACATACATTTAAGAGTTGGTTCCAAAATAGTCTATGTGCTTCACATATAACATATAATTGTTTGTCTAAAGTTGAGGGCACCCTCTTTATTTATAGGAAAAATACTCAAAAATATCATCTCTTAACCAGCACAGGTGTCAGCCAAAACCATATCCAGAGAGATGCTTAAGAATATCTCCATGCAGGAAGCACATCCATTGTTTACATGTAATCAATGCACCTAAGAAATTTTCAGATGGAATTTACATGTAATCATGTACCTGTTCTGTAATGGGTTGGGTTGCTTTGAGATTCAAGAACCATAAATCACTACTACATGAAACATGCATGACATGTATATCCAAAGCAATATAGTTATTCTTATCCCTGCCAATCCTAAGAAGGAGAATTCCTCATTTTATAAAATATATAAGTTACTGAGGTTTTATTATGTGACTTTGTATATTTATTGCAATCATCTTTAAATAAAAGAGTTCTTCGAATTCCACAAGTACACTTCAGTCCTTCGTTCTCTTTCGAGGGAACCTTTCTTGGTATATTAATCTATCTTCCTTTGAGGAAAACTAGAGAAACTGTGTTCGTCTCACAAGGTAGCTAGTATAGTCGAATTACCCATACATAGAGACCTTAGATCTAAGACATTTCAATTGTCAATCCATTTCATAGTCAATCGTCCTTACAAGGGAGATTTGTCATAAAACCCCTTAAGGTTCTAGATTAAATAACCAACTCGAGTGACCTTGAACTGAACTCAGAGAAATCGAACATAATGTGCTACCTTCGAATGTTTCCTTAAATAAAGTGCAGTAATGGGTCCCACATAGTCTGTGAAAAGAGTGTTTATCCGAGTATATGTCCTGAAGATAAATGATATACATTCCTTTGAAGGCTTTTCCCATAGGGGTTCCTTCGAAGTTAAAAGCCTTTTCATCAAGTCATTTGAGGGTGACAAGCCCATAACTTGTCATTCGAAGGGGGACAAACCCTTGGATCAAGTCTTTTGAAGGTGATTGACCCTTAGATAGACCTCTTAAGATGGTGAACCTGACGAATTAATCAACTTGTGTCAGTTAGCCTGACAAATTGACCATCTTAGGGTGGTTAGCTCCTATCAGATGAACAATAATCATTCTATCCTTTGAATAGTTTATTTACTGAAAAAGTAATTCTTATGAGATAAAAACGTTAAAGATTTTGATCAGGCTGAAAGACTATTATGATATGACATAGCCCAATAATATTGTGGACATCATTTGGAGTTCACACGTGTAAATTAGTGAGGGAAGTAGTTGTATTGCTTTTAGATTATCCAAAGCTACACATCATATCTTATTAAACGAATTGTCCTTCATTAAAATTGTGTCAAGTGTCTAAAGTGATTAATCAGACCACTTCATCATCAATACTAATGAGGCTTACATTGAGTTTAAAAAACAAAAGAGCGGGGGAGAGGGGGGTCTAAATTGGTAACATGACTGTTTCGCATTGACCAGCTCCTTGATATCTTCGATCAATAATGTCATATTGAGATTTGAAGATCCCCCTTCTTCCATTGCTCTCCTTCTATTTCTCCAAGCTCCCTTGCTCTGTTCCTTCTCACTTCTCCTTCCTCTTCATCATCCATCAGTCTACATATGGCCTTCTCAACTTTTTCCCTAAATTGCTCTGCAAACATTGGCCATGTTACCATTGGTATGCTTGCACACACTCCTTCCAGAGTTGAATTCCAACCACAATGTGTTAAGAACCCTCCCACCGATGGGTGCGACAAGATCAGTACTTGAGGCGCCCAACCTCGGATAACAAGACCTTTCCCTTTGGTCCTCTCTTCAAATCCTCCTGTCAGCCATTTCGCAATCTCTGGCAATCTTTCACCATCTTTGATCACCCAAACAAATGGGTGGTTCGACGCTTGGAGGCCCAACCCAATCTCTATCAGCTGTGCAGGTACTAAGCAACAAAGGCTACCTAGACAAGCATACACTACAGAGTTTGGCCTCTTCGAATCAAGCCACCTCAGGCATTTGCCTTCGCCTTTTTAGCTCTTTCAAACTTTTCTGAATTGTCCTTGTTACTCAAGAGATACTGGTCCAGTACACCACACCTTCATCCCTATTGCTTTCCTATACTCCTCAAGATATCTAGGCTTCAACTTGTCGAAGCTATTTACTACTACGTCGTATGCTGTTAGTTCTGCTTCTCTCACTTGGTAACGAACGTCTTCCAAGTTTGACGACCCACCAACAGATCTTGGCAACTGGGCTTTGGTCATCTCAATTTGGCCTGGCATGCCTGGTACCATAAAGGGCTCTGCATGGAGATTGCACTCTCATGAACCTTGTAATGCTGTACATTGTAGGAGCACAATAGAGAGAAGCAACATGTACCATGAAAGAACAATCTTGGTATTTGAAGCTTGCAAGCAGTTTGGGATGTCCATGCAAGGCACAAGTCAGAAATTATGCAACTTGGGAGGGGATTTAGTTGTCCAAGAGATCGTTCTAGTGGTAGTTGAAGAGTACTGGTTGCGGCGAAGAAATTCTTCAGGTCTTGTGGATGGAGTGTCTGCATTCTCACACCCATTTGGTAAGCCAGCTTCCAAGCAGGGAAATGGGAGTTGGAGGAACTGAATTGGGAGGCCGGATTCTATGTCACGGTCGATCGTCTTGAACCGGGAGGCATTGAAGGGCATAGTGACTACGGTGACGATGACGCCTCGCCTTGCGAATAGGCGCGCCATGTCTATCATGCGTATCATGTGGCCTGGTGACATTAGAGGAATCAAAATAAAGTGAAGCTGACTGTTTTGTGAAGCCATGGAAATGAAGCTTAATTGAGAGATGACAGACCTTGATGACCCAAAAGTAGATTTCAATATTTCTGAAAGGGAAAATGAGGATTCTTTCCCTGTCATAATGGAAATAATAGAAGCACCAGAAAAGTAAGTATATTTGTTTTGACTCGAAGCAATTCACAGTTCATTACCTTATTCTATTTTAGGAGGATTGCTAACTGCACTTGTTATATATTGGCATTCTTGCTCATGTGTCTCCCTGTGATAGGCTATTCACAAAGTGGGTCTCACATGGGGTCTCATCGACTGGCTAATCACCAAGAGACATATCAGATGAGTATACAAGTATGTGGACATGGCGCAATTACGTTAACAATTCTTCCTCTTTTGTTCTAGAAGTTTGAATTGCTTAGGATAGTTTAAAAGAAAAAAACAAATGGTGGGGTTAATCCATCCAACTAAGAGATCTGGACTTATTCCCATGGATAGAGATTGGGGTAGCTTCTTGTAAGCATCAGGATTAGTAAATGGGACTTCGGGATCGTATGAGAGAGAGAGAGAGTAGGTGAGGACTTTGGGGTTAATATGACAACTAGATGAGGCTTTATATTAATAATTAAGGCAATTGGAGATGTTTGGATATAACATTAAATCTATCCTGGCCATACAAGACATGGATCCCATGGTGGTAGGTGATATGAATTCCCAAGATTTAATTGTATTGTGTTACAAGAAATAGAGGCATGACTTTTGAAGTACCTCAACAGTTCCTTCTCTAATATATAAATCTTAGGACAAAAAGAAAACAAATGAAACATTATGAAAGAGGAACTCAAGAGGAAATTCAAAGCTCCACATTATACAAATGAAGCCGAATGGCTAAAACTGTATTTACGAGAAATTTAGTGCTGCTAGAATCTTATTTTCGTCATTCCATCTGGGGTGTGTATGTGATGTAGGGCTAAGAAGAAGAGAGTGATGAATCCTGTTCAGAACACACAACCATCTAAAGTTATTATGATTTTAGGAAAAACCTTAGAACAATAGAGATAAAAAGAAAAAATTTCTCAATTCAATTTCATAAAATATTTAATAATCAATTATCTACAATCACTTTCTCTATTTATAAAAAAATCATATTTAAGAAAAGTAGTCCTAAAAGAAACAGGAAACTGTTAAAAACATCATAAAAGAAATAAAAAACTATTAAAAGAAAAACAATCCTAAAAGAAATAAGAAAGTGCTAAAAACAAGCCTTAAAGAAAATAGGAAAGCAAAAATTATTAAAAGTCTTAATACTTTTGAGGCCGTTTTGAGGGTCTAAACTACTTTAAAAAGCCAACATGTTTCTCACAAATCTTGTTGATCTAGTCGAGGGATTTCCAAAATGGTATTATAATAAGCCCAATTCCGACATTTCGAAAGTTATGCCCATTTGAAGAGATGGTGTGCACAATGCATCTTGTTTCGATGTAACGCTTTTAAATAATCATCTGTAGTCACCTCTACTACATCATTCCCCCCAGGTGGGAGAGAATTCGCCTTTGAATTCACGGCAGCATCATCGGAACTTATCCCCATAATAACATTCTGCATCAATATGTGTGTGAGAGTGACTGAAGCTTAGGTGCTATGACGATTAATGTAAAATGTCTATGACAATGATCGCGGAAGCTTGTATATATATGGCATGCTTGAAGGTTTATACATGTTGATCGAAACAAAATCCATGGAAGGAGACATCACTCATAATCAGATAGTCCCTGAGAGATCACGGTGATTGTTCAAGAAGCTCGAGCAATCCAGAGGAAAATTAGGCTACTGGTAGTCCTGTCAACGGATTGGATCATGATTCGGATCCGATCCGAATAAAAATGTTCCGATCTGATCCGAAATATAATCAGATCAAACTCGGATGTGTATTGATCTAATATATATATATATATATATATATAAACAAGTTGGGGGATGACTCGAACCTTCAATCTTCAGCATGAAATCCAAGCACCATACCACCCCACCAACCACTTGATGATTTATAAATATACATATATAACGTAAAGGCTAAAGCCCTAAAAACACCATTTGTTATTATCTCCAAACCATTTTTAATGAGAATAATAATTAGTTATTTAAAACCTAAAGGTCAAAAAGACCCATAATATATAATTATTTAAGAATTCTAATTACACTTAAAGAATCCTAACTCAATATGATAATATCTATACATAAAACCTTACAAAATGGAAGACACCCAAAGTAGCACTTATATTTATAACAAGTTAACAACAATAGAAAATTTATTAAAATTTTTGGGTGAAATTATCTCAATAATAATTCTAGAACTCTCTAAAAATTTAAAACTCTTCTAATTGTCAAGAAAAATACATATCAAATTCAAATATAATAATAATTTGGATAAATAATAATTATATTTAGTTAATTAATTTGGGTTCCATATGCCATTAAATATAAGAATTACAGAGTACAAAAAAAAATATAAAATTTGTATTACTATTACAAAAAATTATTATTAATTATAAATATATTAAACTTATCAATCTAATCGAATAGTTGTTGCATGAACAATGTTCATTGTATTACGGACGGATGTGCAGTTCTTTATATATATTTATACATATTCTTTGTATATATCGCGATCGATTCAGGGCTTTTAGGGCTATACAAACTTCAACCCATCCCAAACTCAACTTCGAGCTCAAAAGTGAGCCTAACCTAAACCCAAACCCAAACTAACTCATGAGTTTAGGGTCTATCTATGTAGACTATGTTGGGCTCGATCATACGAGATTTAGGTGGGTCTAGCCAAACTTACAAGTTACAATCCTAATAAATACTAAGGAGTGGATAGTAACTCAATATCCATAGATAAAAGACCTAAAAAAAAGTAGATAACATCTAAAATAACATTTATAATAATAATAAATTTATTAAAATTTCTTAACGAAATTAACTCAACATTAATTCTAAAAATCAATAATAATTTAAAACCCTTCTAATTTTTTAATTTTTAACAAAATTACATATCAAATTTAAATATATGGATACACATTAAAATATGTATTCAATATTATAATTATATTTAATTAATTAAAAATTTTAAAACTCTTTTAATCTGTAATAATTTTCTCTCATTTTTTATTTTGGCTTTTTTAGATTTTAGCTTTTCTGAAATTTCTTCCCACAAAATACAGAAAAATTAAAATTAAAAAATTGAACCCGAGAATACCGTTTGGCACTCGGTTTTTGAAGTTTTCGTTTTCTCACTCTTTTTATCTTGAAAAGAAAGTTTTCTTTTTTTTTTTTCTTTTGAGAAAAGCCGTAATCTCAGTCACGTCGTTTCTCCCGTTCTCTTTTCTCCCTCTCATTCTATCCGGCGCCGCAATTCAACGACGCCTCCACTCCGGCGAAAATCGTACTCCGGCGAACAGCTAATCTGGTAAGTCTCTATTCTTTCTCTTCTTTATTCATGTCTTCTTCTTCTTCTTCTTCTTCTTCCTTCCCCTCCCTCTCTAGAAATCCAGCACCGTCGGTCCGTCGAGTCGTCGTTCGTCGACCCTATTCTCCCTTCCCTCCTTCACCTCATATGTCTCCATTCTCTCCAGAAATCCAGCACGTTAATGTCTGTTTTGATAATGCATTTTTTTTTATCTACAGGACTTGCAAATTCTCCTGATCGAGCTTGTATTCTTGCAAAACAGGTGAGGGTTCAGAACTTGCAATTCTTAGCTTGCTTGCTTTATCGATATGATCTTGGTAGGATATATAATTTTAAAAAGTAAAGAAACATTTGGCTTGTGTTTGAACTTTGAATTCCATATCTACGTTTTGGATTAATTTGATTTTGGTTTCCAATGAAGTTATTTTTGTAATGTGGTTTGAAGTACCGTTTTGTACACTTTACTGGTTATCGGATCAGATTCGGATATCCGAATCTCCAATCGAACTCAAATTCGAATCAACTATTTCATAATCCGTCGGATCTCGGATTGGATTGTGATTTTCGGATTTTACTATTGGATTCGGATTCGGATTGTAATTCGGTCTGAACCCGATTCGTTGATAGACCCTACTGGATTCATTTCCCCAGAAATCCTTGTTGCTATTGAAGTCCCAACTCCCAAGACTCTAGATGTGTTAATGTTAAGACTATGAAGAACCATACGATTTGTAAGTTAGGTGTTTTTTTAATAAAGAAAATATGCTTTTATAGATAAATGTTAAAGTGTGTAATTAGAGATTACTTAAAAGGGTAATTTAGTCATTAACTTAGTTAATCGGTCGAGTCAACAGAAAACTCAGGTGAGTTTTACAAGGTACTCTGTTGAGTTTTCTGGTGACTGGCTAGTTAACTAACTGCCCGTGGTAGAATTGAATGGTGTAGTTGAATTTTCTATTCATTTCTCGGTAGTAGAATTGAATCGTGTAGTTGAATTTTGAAGTTTAATTTGCATGAGAGAATGATAGATTAGTATTTCTTTTCCTTTTTACGATAGTAGAATTGAATTTTGAAGTTTAATTTGCATGAATTTTTCTTTTTGGTAGGAACATGGAGTACTAGAGCTTGCCTTGTGTTGAGCATAGTGTTTAAACTCGGTTCCAACTCGGGGATCATCCGGCTCCAATCCCGAGTTGGATCGGCGATCCAACTCGGGATTGGACGAGATCGGACTGAGTGACATCAAGAAGTTTTCACTCTCAAAACACTCAACTTGGACGATCCTACTCGCCGAGTCCGAGTTGGATCGCCCGATCCGTATCGGGATCAGACCGAGTTGAGTGTCTTTGCATCAATATAGAATCTATTCTAACTTGGGAATCGTCCTGGTCCGATCCAACTCAGGATCGGACGATCCTTTACACTATGGTTAAGGCATATAGAGTACAGAAGGGTGTGCTTTCATGTAACTTTTACAAATTTTTAATGTGGCATTTGATCATATGTAAAACCTAACTACATATAAAAATTCCAGAAGTGATATCAATTACAGGACTCTTTCAAAAACACAATCTTACCCGCAATCTTTGAGTACTTGTCACTGACTAGTTTGTTTCATAATATCTTGGATTAACAATGTCATATCAGAATGAGAAGATCCACCTACTTCCATGGCCTTCTTTGCCGTCTCCCCAATATCTCTTGTTCTTCTTCTTCTCTCCTCACCTTCTTCTCCATCCATCAACCTGTCCACAGCCTCCTTGATCTGTTCCCACTTCACTAATACCCCTAAACCATCCTCTTCACTCCACTTTACTGACACCTCTACGCCCACCCTCACTCCAATCCTCAGAATTTGCACAATTAACTTTTCATTATAGAACTGCTCAGAAGAGAAGGGCCATGTTATCATTGGAACACCTCCACAGACACCCTCCAATGTCGAATTCCAACCACAGTGGGTTAAAAACCCTCCCATGGCAGGGTGAGACAAGATTAGCACTTGAGGTGCCCACCCCCTGATAAGTAGACCTCTTCCTTTGGTTCTCTCTTCAAACCCCTCTTCTGTTAGCCATTTCTCCAACTCTGTTGTTTCATCACTCTCTTTGATAACCCAAATGAATGGTTTCTTTGATGCTTCTAGTCCCAACCCAATCTGTATCAGTTGCAAGGTGATTATTCGATGCAGGCTGCCAAAGCAGGCATATGTTACCGAACTAGGTTCCCTTGATTCGAGCCAATTGATCAAGCATTATTTTTCATCGATCAAGACCTTGTTGCCTCTCTCAACCTTATCCAAGGTTTCTTTGTTACATAAAGACACCAGACCCAGACACCATACCCTACCTTTCTTGCTTTTCTTGTATCCTTGGACATATCCCGGCTCCAATTCATAGAAACTAGTCATCACCACGCCGTTTGATGTATGTTCAAACTCTTTCATTTGATCCAATGAGCTTGGTAGATTGATGATTTGATGTAGCTGAGCCTTGGTAGAGGGTGAAGCAAGACACCCCATAGAAGACCAGCCTTGGTATCTGGAACTTGCGAGCGATATCGGACTTCCATGGGAGAGTTGCATCTGAGATGATGCAGCTCGGAAGGGGTTGCATTCGTGCAAGCGATTGTTCTAGTGGTTGTTGTAGCATACTAGTGGCAAAGAAGAAATTTTCCATTAAGTTTTTTGAAGGTAGGTTGTCCATACTTTCGCATCCCTCCGGTAAGCCAGCTTCCACACATGGAAACCTAATTTGGATAGTCGAATTGGGAGGCCAGATCCTACTGCAAGACTGGTAATCGTCTTGAAATGGATGGCATTGAGGGGTGTCGTAAAAATGGTGACCACAATTCCGGGGCGCTGTGCAAATAATCTGGCCATGTCAATCATAGGTATCAAGTGGCCTTGGGCCATGAGAGGAATCAAAGCAAAGTGAAGCTGATGATCCTCTGAGGCAATGGGAATTAAACTTGTTGATTTGGGATGCAGGATGAAACGTGAAAGAGTTCAAGTAAATTTGTGGATATAAGGTCTGAAATGCCTAGTAGTACCACTCTCTTCAGTGTTCATGGAAGGAAGAAGTTCAATCTTATAAGCATGCAAATGTGGTGGTTGTTTCATATGTTTGGGATGAAGAAATATCCCGTGTATTAATGAAAAAGGTAGTTCATGTGAAGCCAACAGTAGTGGGAGTTCGCTTCTCATTAAACAGTAATAACGTGACGTCCCGGTCAAGTATGACTTGGTCATGTGCATTGGTTTGGATGCAAGACAATTATTCTAGAAAAGTTATGCCTTGTTTGCTTGTCATTCTAGATCAGAAATCCATTCCAGGAACCAGCTTCTTAAATTCATTATATTAACTAATTTTAAGGCTTCGGGTCGGTTAACACATGACAAAATGAGTTCCGATATAATATGGATTGGTGAACACATGATAAAATGAGTTCTGATATAATATAGATGTTTGGTTAACATAGACTAAAATGAGTTTTGACCAAATTTTCTATTTGTTTTTTAATTATAATTATTTTCATATAATCCCATACATAGTGTAAAGGATCGTCCTACGATCCATCTCGGGATCAAACCGGGACGATCCCCGAGTTGAATCCGATACTACATTAAGCCACAATGTAATGACTCGGTCTGATCCCGATACGGATCGGGCGATCCAACTAGGGATCGGCCTAGTCGAACCAGGATGATCCCGAGTTGAATCCGAGTTTAAATACCACTGATCCCATAGCCCACGCATAAGCTTTTTATACTTACATGTTTAATAAAAATTTGAGACTAGATACCATTAGAAAGAACTGGATAAGAGTTTTTCAATAGATACACAGAATGCTATTTATATTTTAAAATATTTAAAAAAAAAATCCCAAAAAATAAGGGGACTTATTCGTGATATACTGTTTAAATAAAATATAAAAAATAGTTATTTTTAAAATAAATTCATAATTCCTAGTTATGTACTAGTTATCTGTAAACAATTTCCTTATTCAGTTATTTTCTTTGTTTAATAGTTCTACTTAGAGTGGGAGTATTTTAGAAGGTGGGAAACACAGTTGAAATGACGTGGGTCATGGAAACGAGAGGAAAGAGGAGGTAGTTATTTAGTTTTTGTATTTAATATCCAAGTCTGATGTTAATGATTATAAAAGAAAAGTTTATCCAAGTTATCTTGTCATCTTGAATCTAGAGGTTTCTGATTCTCCCTTGAAGTAGAACCTATCTATTTAATCTTAATCATCTCTCTTACCGATTATCACCATTACCTGATGAAGGAAAACCTCTTTCCGACCTTTGGGTCTTGAAGATCAGGATCTCTTACAAGAGGTTCCTATCAGAATCTTTCATCCATCTTCAGAACCCACACTCACCTTCTTTTGCTTTGTATTCATGCTTGTCCCAATCAAAATCGCGCTGTCGTGGATCCGCTCCCTCTCTGCTCTCACGCCCTTCAGCATCTTTGTCGATATATGCAACATCTTGGTGATGGGGATCGTGGTGAAAGAAGATCTCCTGCTTTTGAGGGTTTCTCTGGTAAAACTAGAGCTATCAAGACCTTTGCAGGGCCAGGGAATGCAATGTCGGCGACATGTCGCCATTTCCAAAGGTGGCGACACGACATATGGGTCTTATGTCGTTTTGGGGCGACTTGAGCGACATAGGAGAAATTTTTCAGTTTTTTTTAATTTTTTTTAAAAAATTAAAAAAATGTTAAGACATTTGTTTTTGCATTTTTTGATGTATTATGATGTATTTAGACA